>JAYJLX010039134.1:0-15155 GCA_036873525.1 Chalinula nematifera
GGGAAGGTTGTGTACATGACTCAGATCATGAATATTTACGTATGCACTTCGTCTATTCAATTATATACAGTACAGTTTGGGGGTGAAGCTTTCCCCCTCTGGATAGAACCCTGCTTTGGCAGCCTCGTCGTCAGTCCATTAATTGAAAGTCCTTTTATTCTTTTTTATTCGTCTTTTGCTTTCCTTTCTTCATGTTTTTAGTCAAGGTTTTACTTGTAGTCATAGCCTTGCTGCTCGTCGCCATTACATTTTGCATTAATTTATTTTTCACGTGCGCTATTTCCATGGCTGCAAGTAAACAATGTGCAAACTACTGTATACAGGCTGTATACAGGGAAATATTTGTGACAAATAAATTGTGTGAATTTTCTGCAATTGCAAAATTTCTTAAAATTTAACTGAAATAGCAATAAACTCCATAATGGAATGTAAAAAGCGTGGGTACTTACTTCAGTAGCAAACAGAGTCTTAGCTGTCCCAAGTCCAGAAAAGTCACCGGCCATGCAACAGCATACAGATTGAAGATATCCGGGTTTCTTTACAGCATTCTAAGGTACCTGCGAGTCTTATGGGGCTTTAAAATGTATTTAAGAATACCTCAAAAACAAGTTCCTCTGTTGCTTTTATATTGTTATTTGTGCCTATAATGTCCGTTTGATTCAAGTGCTTACATTGGAGGAGACATTGGCCATCATCAAAAATTAATTAATGTGGGTGGAGCACGGTTATTTGCAATTTTTTTTTCGTGAACTGCTTGTAAAAGGTATTTCGCAAATCTTTTTGTCACAAATATTTCCCTGTATGCAGTACTTATTCGTGTAAATGTAGATGTGGATTCGTGTAAACAGCCCTGCAAATCACTTCAGTTTTATTTTGTATTGTTAAAAATGAATACATGTAAACGTAGCCTCAGATGATTGTATTGGGTTGTCTATGTATAATTTGTTGTTTTGTGATATGAGTAATTAGCTGTATATACATTTTGGATAGCCGCAAGCACGGCAATATGCCGCTATTGAAACTATTATATGTAACTGTTCATTAAGCTAAGTCCAACGGTTCAGCTTGTTTAATTCATGTGTCCGGTTGTAGCTGTTTTGTAACCATGTTATGCATGTGGTTGAATTGGGTAGTTTTAAACATTATTTTAAAGTCTTTTATTAATCACGAGTGGTGTCTGTTTCAAAAGGGCTAAGTGGGATTTTAAGGCTTATAATGTCATTTTATTGTGATCCTCTATGTATTTATTTTGTGTATAGATCTTGCTGTCATCATTAGTGAAGATAGTTGTGGATATTTGGAACCACAGGAAGAGATCTGGAGGGGTGAATCAGGGATGAGGTATGGCTTAAGTGCTTTACAGTCCTCATGTCCAGTAGCCTTACAACCATATGATGCACTAAAAGGGTATTCTCCTCATCAACCTTTCATAGGTAAGACATTGTTTCGCTTTCCGTTACGTAAGGAACCGTCCAAATTGTCCCCCAATGTTTGCACCACTAATGATATTAGGCAGTTGTTAGAAGCTTTAAAAGCTGAAGCCAAGTATTTGTTGCTGTTCCTTCGATCTGTATGCTCAATCGAAGTTATAGAAATATTAGATGGTTTCCAATATACCGACTTTAAGATAGCTATTAGCCCATAAAATTTAGAAAACCACAAATTTCAACAAAATGCTTTAGTGGCAAATGCCAAGGAAATTTTTCCAAAAAATTCTGAAAATTTTTTGTATAATGTAGTTTGTGAAAAAACTGAATTTGAGATAGAAATTGAAGTTGATGGATGCACATCAAACCACCAGTGGCTAGTGGTTCACAGGATAGGGTGTGAAAATGATGACATAATCACTCTAGCTAAGCAAAAACATGTCATTCCATGGGTAGGCACGGCTTACGAATTGAGCCAAAGTAGTGATTCTGATGGTGGTCGCATATACTGTTGTCTTCCTTTACCAACTGAAGACAGGGCACCATTTTCTATAAATGTTAATGGTACATTTGCCATCAGTAGTAATCGCAGGTCACTCAACTGGGAATCTCAGGAACGGCAAGGTGATGTTGAAGGTAAGTGGAACAAGTTTCTTGTGGAGAGATGCATTCCTTACTGCTATGCTCATCTGATTCAGGAGCTTATTAAGGTTCCTTCAGTATCACCTGATGTAGTGTACAAGTGTTGGCCTGTAATATCCAGAGTCATAGATACTCCTTGGGAAGGACTGCTACAACCATTGTTTCAAACACTGCTTAACTCTGGCTGGGCTATTGTGCACACTGGAGTAGCTGGTCGTGATGAATGGATATCATTGAATAATGCTGTTTTAATTCCTGAGGACACACCCCTTCCTGAACCTGTAGCAAGGGTTGTATCCTCTACTGGAACAAAACTGGTTAGTTTGTATTCTAGCCAATGGAGGGTTCTTGAGAAATATCACTCCAACCCTTTGACAAAGTTATCCCCTTGCTTTGTGAGGAATGTCTTGAAAACAAATCAATACTATTACTGCAATCTGCCTCAAGAGGAAAAGCTACTGATATTGGAATATTGTCTATCAGATAAAAATTATTCTGAATTGCTTGGCTTAGAACTAATTCCACTAGCCAATGGCAGGTACAGCCAATTTATGCAGCCTATGAATAGGTATTCATTCGGATATCGACGAAATAAGATTTACGTTTGTTCTTCCAGTATTCCTCATGAGCATTCATACTATTCTTTGATGGAAGAAGTGGCTGAAAGTGGGGACACACAGCTTGCTATTCTTACTGAGCTGAAGGTGGCTGAGTTGGTTCCTCAATCTAATCCACAATCATGGTCTTCGGCTCAAATAGAGAGATTCTGGAAGTGGCTTGAAAATTATAATCTCGACAACTTCAACGGTGTATCAATAGTTCCAGTAATGAATGCTAGTGGCATTCAAACTATGCATGCTCTCAGTAAACAGTCTCGTATTGTGTACGTACCAAATTACTGGCCTTTTGACCACAATTTAAGGACTGGTCTTGAAAAATGTGGAGCAAAGTTTTTATGTGTTTCTGAGTTTCCTTATTTAAACCATCACCAATTGGAAAGCTTTACTTACAATTTTAGCACTAATGATGTTCTTATTGCTCTTTCAGATGCTTTTACAATTAGTTGTGTGAAGTTTTCTGATGCTGAATGTAGGGCTGTTCAAAACTTCTTCAAATCAATCCCTCATGGTTGTACACATGTGAACAAGATTTGTGCGATGGCCATTTTTTCTGTTGTTCAGGGAAATGTTCGTTCCTCCATTAATGCAATCAAACACAATAACAGAAAAGCATTTGTTCGAAACGAAACATTTCATTTTAGCATTGAGTTACTTTTGTCACGTCCTCTAATATTTGAAACTGGCCAACCTTTACTCGATAAAATACCTGGCCATGTTGTAGCTATTAATGAAGTAAGCTATTTGGAGGTGGTTGCTTTCCCTGCTATTAGGAAAGGAACGTTTCCTCAGCAAAATATTGATAGGCTAATGTTGTGTATACTCGATAACTTTCATGTTTACATGAATAAATATCATTATCAAAATAAGTCGTTAGCTGGTGTTTTATCAAAATTGAAATTTGTTACAATTGGAAACGGTAATCGTGAGGCTCCATCGTCTTTGTTTGACCCTAATGAAGATATTGTGTTTCGATTATACAGAGAAAAACCTGTTTTTCCATCAGGAAAATACACAAACTACGTCCATGAACTACAACGATGGGTTGGCCTAAAAGGCCTGAGCTCAATTACAGCCCCTATGTTCTATGAAATAGCTGAGGATGTTTCATTTCCAACATATAACGACTCAGTTGTCCAAAGTAACGCGGAAACGTTTGATAGAGTTTTAGCTTTGATGGAGGTTTTAAGAGAGCGGTGCTCAAATGCTCTGAATGAGAAAATTGGTAATTGGTATCAGCAAACAACCCTTGTTGATGCAATATGTCAGCTAGCAATGTCTCGTGCTTTCTTTCCCATTGCTTCTAACAAGCCATTAAACTATCCAGACTGTTTAACATGGAAAGGTTTATCACATGATAACTCACTGACTAAATTTGATGCAAGTAATGTAATAGTCCTACCGGATACTGTTGATCATTGGTCACTATGCATTGATCCTAGAATAATCGGGTCTGAAGCTTTGTTTGTCCAGAATATTCCTTCACCAATATGTCTGAAGCTTATGCAATCTTCACCAGACAACCAGAGCAGTTGTGTTGTGAGGCATTTCAAACATGTCATTAAGAGCGAAGAGGAAATCGATTCAGAGATTCTACAACAAATCTCATTTCGAACTTATAAATATTTAAACTCCATCAGTGATGTAGTTAGCTTAAGTGCCAATGATAGATGGGTTTGGGTTGAAAGTTCTTTAAAATTCTTAGCTCCAGCAATGTGTTCAATGTCAAGTTTGTCGTTTAGTCTGGAGCCTTTCATTCATGTCCTTTCAAAAAACATGAAGAGATATGAAACGTTTCTTTGTCGGCATGGTGTCCACCAGAGCATAACTAGTGAGCATATTGTGTCAGTATTGAAAAGCATCTCATTACTGTCTGATGGTAACAATATTGTAAGTGCTAAAGATGTATGGGCATTAATTAAGAACATACTCGAATGGGTAGTTGAAAATGAAATTGATTCTGAGCATATTTTAGTACCTGTTAGTAGTGAAGGAGTTTTCCCAAAGCTTTTTCCTGTAAATCAGGCTTTCTACATTGATAACGAAGCACTGCGTGAAATAACTAAATCAGGTGATGACTATACTCTAGTTGATCCCTCCATTATACACCTTGCTCCAAAACTTGGTGTAACATCCCTGAGCAACCATTTAAATATTACAGGAGAAATTTTTGAAGATACAGGACAGCACGAACCCCTCACAACCAGACTGAGTAATATTTTGAAAGAATATAAGGATGGGTTAACCATAATCAAGGAAATGATTCAGAATGCTGATGACGCTGAAGCCACTGAAGTCAACATTCTTTACGACTCTCGTGAGCACGCGAAGGAAAAATTACTCTTCACAGGAATGGCTGACAGCCATGGTCCAGCGCTAGTTGTTCACAACAATGCTAAGTTCACAAAGGAGGATTTCACTAACATCACTAAACTAGCCGGGGAAACAAAGAAAGACAAACCACTCAAGATAGGCAAGTTTGGGGTTGGTTTCTGTTCAGTGTACCATATCACTGATGTACCATCGTTTGTCAGTGGAGACTGGCTTTATATATTTGACCCTACTCTCTCCCATTTAAAAGGAGTTGTTATAAATAAAGATCAACCAGGGAAGAAAATCAAATTTCAGTCTGAGTTTGTTGCAAAGACCAACCAATTGGCTCCATATCAAAATCTGTTTGCATTCAATGCCTCATGTGAGTATGAGGGTACAATGTTTCGGTTTCCTTTCAGAAAACATCCTAGTCAGATCAGCTCCACACTATACAATACAGCAATGGTTGACCAGTTGAAAGAAGACTTAGAAGAAAATGGTAAGCTGTTTTTGCTTTTTTTAAGCAATGTGAAGAGAATAAGATTTTCAAGCATATCCTTCGGGCATACCACACCCACAGAAGAAATCACTATTAAAAAGTCCTTGACTAGGTTAATGAATAAGACTTTAGTGAGGATCAACACCACCAATTGTCAAACTAAAAGCATTAATGAAGAATGTTGGCTTGTTTCCACAAAGAACGAGGATATAAATATTACTGATGATATTTGTGAGCAAACGAGTCGATCAGCTACAGCATCAGTGGCTTGTCAATTGATTAAAACCTGTGCTGGTCAATACCAGGTAGTACCAGTGGATGGATTGGTATTCTGTTATCTTCCATTATCTGTACCTTCTACTGGTCTACCAGTACACATTAGTGCTAACTTTGCTGTCATGAGCAATCGTAGTGGAGTATGGACAAGTGGCTCATCAAGTACTCCTTCAGATTCAACAGTATGGTGGAATCAACAACTGATGGTGATGACTATCCAGACAGCATATTGTGAGTTGTTGATGATTCTGAAGGGACTTTCCATAAATTTAGCAAATTACAATTGCCACACTCTGTTGCCTCTTGGCAGTTCAATTCAGCATCCATGGAAAATGATGATTGAACCATTGTGCCGAACATTGCTTGACTCACATTTGTTTTATTCGAAGTTTTCAAATGAATGGTTCACTTTAAATCAGACCAGATTCCTTTCTCATGATATATTGTCTACTACGCATTCAACTACCATGCCACAATGTGTCACTGATTGCTTGAGTATCATGGAGCTTCCTGTGGTAGACATCCCTCAACAGTATCTGGAAAGACTCACGTCTATTTTACATAATATTTCTATTTCTATTCTTGTTCAGGATGAGTTCTGTTCCATCTTTATAGCAAAAATTGAGATGTTTTCTGATCAATGGAAAACTCGTAATGAGGTACTCTTTAATATATTCACCACAGCAGCTAGCGAGATAGCTAGTGAGGGAAGCTCTGAACTGACTGAACTTCTGAGAAATCATGCGTGTATCCCTTCAACACCTGATGGTGTTCAACTTAAGCTAGCGAATCATCTTGTTGATCCTAAGTCAGAGTTGAAGCAACTTTTCAGTGATAACAGTGAGGTATTTCCCATACCCATGTTCTGTGATAGACAGGCTGTTCATGAATTAATGATTAATATTGGGCTATTGACAAAACACTTACCATGGGATATGGTGTTGGAGTGTGCCAAGTCAATTCCAGCTGTGTACCAAACAGACACAGAAATAGCTTGTCATAGAATTTCAGTACTATTATTAACTGTTAAAAAGAATATCAATAAAAATGACTATGCCTCTGATCCTGCTTTCGGTGAATTGAAGAACATTTGTTTCATTCCAGTGGCTAAACCTCCAGAGCGTTACATGTTGTCATGGAAAGGAGCTGGAATGAATTTATCATCACCAGCAAATATGTTTTATCCAGCTCGTAAAGTTCATAGCTATTCTGAAAAACGTTCTAGCATAAAAAGGGAATGCTGGCTCTTAGGATCACAGCGATTAATTGTGAATAATTGTTTTGTTGAAGAGGGAGGTTGTGATATGATAGATCACACGGTTCTTAAAGCTCTTGAGATAGACAGTGACACACATCTGGATGATGTACTGGAAAACTATCAACAACTGATACTGGAGGCACAACGTACTGTTGTTACTGAGAGTAATGCTAAAAATATAGAGTACGTTTGTCGAATGACTTATGAGTTTCTTGAAGCTTGTCTTAAAGATGAAGGGCAACAATCTTCGCAGACAATCACATCATCTAAATAGTGCCATCATCAGCAGTCAATAATTGAACCAGAATGTCTTCAATCAACAGTTATATGTACTGCTATAGCAGAATTCCAAATGAAGCCATTCATATGGACCGAAAAAACCTTTGTAAGTCCAGAGGATATAGCATCCAAATGGACTGTAAATGGTCCTTATTTGTACGAGGTGCCATCAATAATAAATGCACGTAAGCTTTTAATGAGTGCTTTATGTATAAAGGATAAGTTTACAATCGAAAAGCTGTTGAGGACTTTGAGGGAAATGCATCAACAGCTTGAGGAGAACCAACTGGATGAGACACACCAAAAAGTAGTGAATGCCATTGTTGGTGAGCTGAACACTTACAAAAAGGATGATTTTAAAAATTTCTCCAACGAAGCATCACCTGTGATCCTACCAAGTGCTGTAAATACTCTTATGTTAGCTGAAAATCTTTCATATAATGACTCACAATGGCTAGCAGCGGACAAAAGTTCCACTTTGGTTCATACAGTCCTACAAAGAGAAGTAGCGCTTGCACTGGGAGTTAAACCTATTCGTGCTCAATTCTTGGACAAATTTGCTGCTAAGAATGCTGAATTTGGTGGAACTAAATTTGGACAAAGAGAGGACCTGACTCGGCGGATACAAAATGTACTTCGTGACTATCCGTTGGATGCAACTATACTGAAAGAGCTATTACAGAATGCTGATGATGCTGGGGCTACCAAAATGTGCATTATTCTTGACAAGAGACAGCACGGAACAGAGTGTTTGCCGTCGAAAGAATGGTCTGAACTCCAAGGGCCAGCTCTAGTTGTGTGGAATAATGAAGAGTTTAAAGAGAAGGACATAGAAGGGATTCAGAAATTAGGTCTTGGATCGAAGAGAGATGATTCAGAGTCCATTGGCCAGTTTGGTATTGGATTTAATGTAGTATATCATCTAACGGACTGCCCTAGCTTTATCAGTGGTGGTAAGACACTGTGTGTGTTTGACCCTCACTGTAGATATGCTCCTGGGGCAGATCAAGCCAACCCAGGCAGACGTTTCGATTGCTTGCAAGAAGATGAATTTTGGGATGGCATGTCTGACATGAGATCAGCTTATTTTCAAAATCCACCTCTTCAAGATCAACCCACAGAGCTACACCGGGGATCATTGTTCCGCTTCCCATTGAGATCCACTAGGGAACTTGTTATGCAATCAGAAATTGTAGAAAATAAAGTGACAGCTAAAGAGTTATCATCTGATGTCATGGAGAAACTACTTGACAACTGGGCACTACAAATTAAAGAGTCTCTTGTTTTCTTAAACCATATCGCTGATTTTAGTTACTATGTTGTTGATGAAACACAATTTAATTTGAAATGTCAGTATAAGCTTGGTTTGGATTCAGCTGCTGTCGAAAGCCGTAACAATATGGTTGAATGTTTGAAAGTATTCAAAAAGAATAAACAACCAGATGTATTCAATTATCAAATTAGTTTGGAGTGCACTGAAGTGAATCAGAACGATGCTAAGGAAACACAACCTAGTAATAATATATCACCATTCACCGAACCAACACCCTCACAGTCCTATAAGACATATCAAGAACAATGGTTCATTCAGCAAGGAGTAGGGAACATTAGCAAATCTGAATGTGAACAGAAATGGCAGTATATCGATCGAGTTCTTCCAAAGCATGGAATAGCTACTCCTGTGAATGTATCACAACAATTAGTAGGAAAACTGTTTTGTTTCCTTCCACTACAAACCGAATCAGGTCTTCCAGTTCACATCAATGGACAGTTTGTGTTAAGCAATAATCGTTGTTCTCTGTGGGCTGGCAGTGCTGAAGGTGCTGATGATAAAAGGGATTGGAATAACTTACTATTTGATGCTATAGCATCTTCATATGCACACTTTATGACTGAAGTACAAGGTGTACTCGTAAAGGATGGAGAATACGCAGACAAAAATATGTTTTATGCCTGTATCAATAAGTATTACAGTTTATTCCCAATGTGGAGTGGCCTCAGAAATATTCACCTTCACCAGAACTGTTTTGTAATGGCAAAACTTGTGTTTCAACGGATTTGGCAGTCCAATGCCAAAGTTTTAGCAGTGGAAATCCATTCCAAGAAAGATGTTGCCATTCAAGATGAAGCACCGGTATCCACTGTTAAAGTTCAATGGAATGAGTTAAGAAATCAGCAGGATCCGTTCAAACAAGTTTACTTCCAACCAGAACTAGACAATAAAATGGAGAAAAAAACAGAAAAAGAAAAGAAGGCACAAAAGGAAGAAAAGAAAAAGGTTATTTTTTTGCTTAGACGTATCCACATGACCTTAACATGTGCTCCTCATATTTTCTATAAAAACCTCATCACTGAAGAGGAAACTAAACCATCAATAGCAACTCCAGCATCCGTTTTCCAATTTTATTGCTTGTATCATAGTCAAATAATCGAACATGGGCTTCCTTGTCCCATACAAGACACCCCTTTCAAAACTGCTGAGACGTTCTACAAGTTTATTATATACATATTGGTTGCCATTCCCAATAGCATAAGGAAGCGATTCCCCAAATCACCATTTGGTTACCCTCTTCTTTTAACAGCTGACGATGAATTGCGCTGTTTTGATCTACAGAACAAGGTAATTGAATCTATTTATACAGAATTGTTTCCAAACAGCTTATCCAGTTTCCTTCATCATATGTTTCGATGGTCACTTGATTCAGAATATTTCCTAGACTCTAACCAGATCCAATTTAGTCCAGTTATAGAGAATTTATTAATGGATAATTTACCCAATGAGTTGCTAAATCGTAAAGTCAACAATGTCAGTTTAGGAAACTTGGGACATATTTGGAATTGCTTGACATCTGAAAGCGATCCTCTATTAGAAAATCATCAGAAGGAAATCTTGAGCGTGTGGGCGTTAACACCTGCCACAAATGGGTACATGTATAGTACAAGATGCAGTACGTTGCCTATTTTGCCACCATGTTTGGATGAGCTTGATAGTGTTGATAGAACAGCCTATGATATATTTACCAGTGTTGGCCTGGCTATTATCGATGATTCTGATCTGCTGTCAAACTGTGGACTTCTTGAGGTATGCCAGAATTATTTTCCAACAATAATACACTATGATCAAATTTTGACCATTCTTTACCATCTACATCAAGAGCAGTACATATTTGATAATATAAGCAGCAGTGATGTTAAAAGTGTTCTAAAGTATTTTCAAAAGACAGGATTCATTTATAACAAGCAGTTAAAAAAACAAATAGTGAGCCTACCGCTTTTCAAGTCAATTGAAGGGTGTTTTACGACTTTAAGGGGCAAAAGTGTTTATCAATGGCCTGAGTCAGGATTTTGTGTAGCTGGATACAGCAAATGGGCACCATCTGATTCTGTTGTGTTCTTGGAGTGGAATGGAGACTGGAGGGCACTAACCAATGATTTTTCTTCCATTGATGGGAAAGTATTGCATAGTAAGATAATCTACATTGATTTAATTTTCCCATGTTTTGATAGATTGTCTTTTGATGAAAGGAAAAGTCATCTCAAATACATCATGGAAAAGGTATATCCTTATTTAATACAACACAAACAAATGGATATGCTGTTTCTCAGCTCTTTGAAAGAACTGAAATGCATCGAACATCCAAAATCTCCTTGGCAACTGTGTTGTATCAGTGACTTCAGTGATCACACAAAAGAAATTTTCCGAGTATTTTCTGAATCATTTATTTTCCTACCTGAAGTCTATCAGAAAGACAAATGGTATGAGTTCTTTTGTGATTTGAATTTACAAAAAGCCATTGATACAAAATCATTCATTGAGTTTTGTTTTAAGGTACAAAATGGAACACACGATATACAGGAAAACATTGAAACTGCCTCCAGAGTGCTTTTGGAATATTTATTCAGTAGTAAAGCAAGGGAATGGGATGATGACTCTTTACAAGAAATAGCAGATATTGGCTTTGTTAAAGTAGCTAAGGTTCCTCATCTCAGTTGGATTGAAACCTCTTGCTCTGAAAGAAGGGGAGTAAACCTAATCAAACTGAACCATGCTGCGTTGTTTGAGGCTGCCCCATTGATATGGACTGTCAAACCTGTATTCCATCAACCACCATTAGAGACAAAGGAAGAAAACGACACAGAACGAGCAGCATTTCTGAAGAAACTCTCTGTGACATCATCACCTTCTTCCAAAGATATTGTGCAAAATCTCATCAACATTTCAAATAGCCATTTTTCGGACTTCAATCTTTTTACAACTTACAAATCAGTCGAATGTTCACATAGTTTATTTCAACTCAGTCTTCTTGATGTAGTTTGCACATGTATGGAGACATTGAAAGACAATAAGTGCTCATTAAATTTGTTATCTCCATTAAAGGATTGTGCCTGTGTACCTGTATTTACCGCCAAACCACCTAATGTTGTTTTAGTTCGACCAACTCAAGTGGTGAAAACATTTGATGATAACCAGCTTAAACCTTATGTCAATGAGTTGCCCGATGTCCTTGTAAGCTATTATCCCATTTTCGAAGCAATTGGTGTTTGTAGTACCGTAGATTTAGTCCATGTCCAATATGTGTTACAGACACTGAATTCAACATTTGGAAATGGAAAGCTAACTGACGACCCTAACATCATTCAACTAATGTACCATTCCATTGTGAAATTAAACGAGCTACTATTGTCCAAGAAGCAAATGAGACGTAAACCACAACATATGTTGGATCAGTTGCGTCCTTTGTACCTACCATTTTCAACAGGGCAGCACACGTGGTCACTGAAATCTTCTGAAGAACTTGTGTTTGTTGACAGCTCAAGGTATCAATCAAGACAACCAGAAAAGTTCAACCTGGCTGGAACTGGGTACTCATTATTTGAAATCCCCAAGGATAGCAGTCCACATCAGTATTCACTTGATCCGAGTGCTCAAATTGACTATATATTGGCTGAAAAAAATTTCTGTCTGCTTTTACCAACTGAGGTTCGTCCATTGCAATTGTCTCTGTGTTCATTTGAAAAGAAGCTGAATGTTGGATCAGCACCTCCTACTAGTAACAACAATAGTATTGCTATAGCATGTCTCAATCAATCAAAGGGCTTTTTGGAAAATTTTAAAATGATTTTGAAACAAATGTGTACTTCGCATATGGAATTTTTAACTCACACCGAGATTGAGATATTTATTGGTAATTTCTTCAATATCATAAAGAACATTGATTTTGTGTTAATTGAAGGACTGCAAGCCAGCTTGATTTTCACTGTGTTCAATAAAAATATCGCTACTCTAACTTCTCCCAAGTATGTCCTTGAAGAAAAGCAGAAGGATTACACTTTGTATATTGCTAACTCAGAGTCACATAATGTTGAACCTGAATTCTTTCTTGAGCTATCACGAACCATCCTCATTGAAATTGCTCGATTAACTGGTTCCAACCTTACATATTATTTCAACATGATTAATTGCATCTCGAAATTTTTACAAATTCGTTCATCAACTGCCCTGCTAGAGCTTGGAAGGACATACAAAGTTAGTTTGTCAGTCAGTGCTGCAGAGGGAAATGTGAATTCGAGTATTGAGCTAGAGTATACCTCTCCTGTTCCAAAAGTTGGTAAAGAAGTACCAGAGTTCTTTATGAGCAGATTGGACAACAGCGTTAACAACATATTTTATCCTCAGAAATGGGTTGCCTATGAGATATCGGAAGAATACTTCATTTGGGCCATGGTATTATATCCCGTCCCTCCTGATGAATCCAATGAAAGTAACCAAAATAGATCATTAGACAGATATAGGATAGTTGTCAGTGTTATCAGTGATAATGAAAATAAGGAAATCGAAGTATCGGTTGCAGATCTGTACAGCATTTTACCCATTGCCTTTTCACAAACTGAGCCCTCTGCTGATGACAGTGATGCCTGTCGGGTTGGGGAGCCACACACTGTCATAGCCATTAAACACAACATTTACACTGACTTGAGTCGAATATCGCAGCTCACAGACGACAGTGAGAAGAGAAGAGCAATCAAGAGGCTTTACCTTCTGTACCATCCTGACAAAGTCGATTCATCGAATGAAAAGGCATATGAAGAAGGCTTCAAGTACTTAAAGCGTCAGGTTGATCGTCTAGAGAGAGGCGAACCCTTAGAAGATCCTAATGCAAATGATAGTGATGGTGATAATGATGAGACTACAAGACATGCACATACTGCTTATGAACCTTCTCAAATGTCTTCATCCTATTTCAATCAATGGGAAAGTTATATACCAAGACGATCACGATATGCATCATCACAAAGACCTCATGCTGGACCAACGTGTGGAAGTGGATCTTCGTCTGATTTCACTGAATACCAACCCCAACCTGACCAAGATAAAGCACAACACTGGTTGAAACAGTCACACACTGATTGTAGTGCAATGAATGTTTTATTGGAAAAAGTACATCAGTGTCACTATGAAAAAGGGGATAAAGATTCTGTTGTCTGTCAAACTATATTTTTAGCTCATGAAGTTATTGAAAAAGCACTAAAGGCTGGAATGTATAAATTAGTTGGACTCAACGAGGAACTGTACTTAAAGAGCCACGAGCTGCTTTGTCACGCCAAATCTATCTCTTCTCAAAGACCTGGTACTTCTTTAGTTAGATTTGCAAGCTGGATTGAGCATTTCTACTTGGACTCCAGGTTTCCTAATAGGTATTCCAACCGTATGGCTCCAGTAGATGTCTGCTTAATAGAGGATGCTGAAACAGCGGCTGAATATGCTCAGATGACTTTGGCCTGCATTAACTCTCTTTAATTACTGCTATTCTGTGTGTATTTTTATATTGCTTGGCATATATTTAACAATGATTATTATAAACTTTTGTAAGCGAAAATCAATGCTGGTTGTGTTTCTGTTGAATTATGATACTCGTAAAAACATTATTGCAATCAGTCAGTACAGTGGTATAAAAGGGGAATCATAAGACCCAGGGAAAAATTACGCACTCAAACACCTATGTTAATAAAGTTTTAATAAAAATATTTGCCAAACTAGTAGTCAGAAGGGCTTTATTTTGTAAATTAGTTACATTTCATTCTCTAAACTATTAGGCCATCAGGTTTAAATGCTACTCCCAATAATCGTAACAAATTAGTACATTTCTTCATTAATTTAGTTATACCATCATTGCTGTAACAGGATTAGTGCAGACTGTACAGGAACAGGGAATCAGGGATCATCACATGGCTACCATTCATATAGTTCAATATACAGGATTTCCTATAAAGGGTGGGATGGGGAACTGCATCAATCCCCCTTCCCCCTTCCTCACCATTCATGCTATACCGTACCATTCGTATAATTAGCCCAGCACAGTTTACCAAAAAATTATATAATAATACATTCTGTTTGAAAACCTCTCTGATACGTTGGTAACATATAGCCTATTGCTTTGCTTAAACAAACAATATGAATTATATAGTACACTAATAATTACTATGGAATGCGGAGTATATAGTATTAATTGTATCATGTGTTAAATCTAGTATTTAGTTACTAAAGCAGTCCCCCTAAACCAAAAAAAAATTGCATGCATATATTATAATCATATGTTTTGTATGTGTCACTATTCATCAGTACATTTGTTTCCCACACTGAGCTATAGTGGTATCGTAGTACAACATTGTTTTTCCAAAGGACTATACAAGCTGTTCGCCACCATGTAGTTTCTCTAAAACAGGTGAGCAAGCAAACACCAAATCACAGTATAATAAGTAGAATTTCCTACTATATGGCCATACCCTCTGCCATAGCATTATAGATTATACATTTATGGAGTCTATATATTATAGACTATACC
>JAYJLX010039145.1:0-15153 GCA_036873525.1 Chalinula nematifera
TGATGTTTGGTATTATAGGTAGCCCATGATAGCTGTACTAGTGTGAAACATCAAGCCATTAGGAGTTTAATCAAATATGGTAACTAATTTCAATGGGCATCGTATAATGATCCAGTGTGCATGTGTGTGGCTTTCATGAATTATTTTAGTATTTGCATACTATATATAGGCGCATGGAATGCACAGTTGTATCTGATTGTCAACGAATTGTTATCTAAAGGTGCAGAGCCTATAGTATATTACACAGTATGGTAGCACATATAATACTATACAATCCACATATAGGGAGTACAGAGTTACAGTGTGATATTCTATCCATCATGGCAGCACAGAATGATCTATCGTGTCTCAGTAAAATCACTTCTGATAAAGAAGGCAGTGATGATAATGTAAGCACTTGTAGTATACGTAGTCATTTCTCATACACACATTTTAGATCTATAATAAAAAATGCTATTAACCTATTTACCTATTGTGATTCACCATATAGGATTACGCTCAGCAAGTCCTACTAACAACATTACGGGAGCTAGTGACTAGCTATCCAGTGATTCCTGGCGAAACTGCCGGTAGCGATGTTTCCTACAGTGCTGCCGTGATTTTAACAAGGTGCGGAATCACCAGCGCAGACATTGAGGGAGCGCTGAGGAGTATGCTACCTTTAGAAGGACCTCTTAGAAAGGCCAAGGTAAGTATAAGTTAATTAGTGTGCGTGGGTGGCCCTGGCCAACAGCCGCTAATATTAATCTATGTGTTTCACATACTAATCAGATACTGGAGTGTTTGGTGAATGTGTACAACAGTAGAGACAATCAAATCATCCAATGTGCTTATGAATTGGCAGAGAAACCAATAGAATGGAAGGTATATTAGTATAGTAATATATAATAGATACAACACTCTATTTATAAAACACTGTCTTTAAAGGATATTGTGTAGCTCTCTATAAAGGACACTATTGATACTGATTTTCCTTTCATGAATCTCGCTGCCACTTAATTGTTCTTAAGGATTACAATGCCTTTAAAGGAGCTATAGCTAGGTTCCACTGTAATAGTGTATAGCCCCAATTGATGATCATACACTGTCGTACAATAATAGTGAATAGTTACAGCATTATAAATATTGTCTGCAGGTCAGGTTATGTGGGGTACAGTGCCTTCTATCACTGTGTCAGCAAAATAAATCTACTAGTAAGTTTGGTAACTGCTACATACGTGGTATAATGTGCAATTATTTACCAGATGACGGTAATAAAGACGAACTAGAGGCTGCCGTTAGATTTGCAAGGAATAGACTAGCCACCGAGCCAATTCATGTCAGTACGTTGACCTCTGTTATAGTTACTAGTGCCAACACCCAAATACACACATGCATTATCATTATACATTGATTATAATATAGGTTATAAGGGAGTCATTGGGAACGCTTCTTAAGTTCCTTGGAGAGAAAGAGAACACAGAATCCGAATTAATAAGGTGATAACCATCACCATGCAATTAAAGTGTGGGAGGGGTATATTTTTATTATTTTCAGCTACATGCATGTTTATATTATCATAAATCTGCGTAATGTACAGGAAACTGGAGAGTACAAACGAAATGATAAGAGCAGAGGCTATCATTGCGTTGGTAAGTCAGAACATGTGTATACAGCTAGTCTAGTGGATCCAGTCACTGCTACGCAACCTATCCTTATCATTGTATGATGGGTCTGGCTTTACAAGACTACCGTGCCTTACTGTACTGCATACTGTACTATAGACCTGCATACTGTACTATAGACCTGCATACTGTACTATAGACCTGCATACTGTACTATAGACCTGCATACTGTACTATAGACCTGCATACTGTCTAATAGTACTGTATTGTTCTATGATTATTCCTGTCATTCTCTCTATAGTCTGCGTTCGCATCTGGTAACAGAAAAGTCCAGAATGCATTAATGGATATAGTAGATTATGATCCCAGCCAATCACTTAAACTATTGGTATACCAATTAATGAATACTCTATATGGTCTTAATTTATCGCTGTCCATATCTGTCTATACAGGCACTGTCACTGATAGGGAAAGCTAAACCGCTAAATTCCATCACTCTTTCACGGCTACAGGCTAAGTGTACTGGGTCGGGACCAGTGGCTAAGTACGTTTCAGAGATAAATTAAATTATTATAGACAAATTTATCTTGTTTATTTCCAATTATAGGCAGTGTAGGACAGTTGTGTTGGGAGCAATGAACTAGTGTAATTCATTGAACGTCATTAATTTTATGCATTAAAAAACCCGTTCTTCATTGAATTAAAAAAATAATGTTGATATTAAAAAAAAATGGAAGTTATTTAAAGTCTGTATTTGTTGACCAGCTGGTGATGTTTCCCTCTCCATTGAAATCCTGAGGGATCTGGTTTATTAGTAGTATAAGTAAAGAAATTACTTAGTTCAATGGCTAGACTGGACTTAATCAATCCGACTCCACCTATTTTCTCTGCCCCTTTGTGATAAACACGACCTGTATCAATAGCCATATATAGTGTCTGGGGTTCAAATGGGTGGAGCAACAGATCACCACACCCACAATATGATAACCACGCCTCCTGTTCTACTGATCCTGTCTCTCTCCCATACTCTGACACATCTTGAATAACCTGTTTATCCTGGTTCAAGAGGTGGGTAAAGACTATGGGGAGGTCCTCACATCTGATATAGTTGGTCTCAGGTCCACAGGGAGATACGTATGGGAAATCGTCTACGTAACGCCCGGTAGAATTGACCTTTAACCTCTTAAAGAAGAACGCCAAGAACTTTTTATCTAAAGTAAAAAAAAACGGGCAAGGCTTATAACGAAGATATAAATTCCAAATATTAAAATAAATGGTGTTCTCACTAGCCATAAAGAGGGAGGGGTATTCCTAACCACACCCCCTACTTTCAACTACATATTATATAATGTTGTGAAGTATACACTTTCATCTCTCTAAGTACCTTTGAAGCAAGTTATAAAGTTCTTGACTTTTGTGTCATCTAGAAACAGCTTTAAAATGGTAATAGTAACAATTAATAATTGGGTTAATAACTAATGGTCTACGGTCACTCTAACCTGCCCTTGATGATCGATGTAATAGAAATATTCTCTTGTTCTTGGGGTTGGAGATTGACCTTGGACATAAGAAGCAATCGATCTGCCCAAAAAGTAATTGGATCTACCAGAAATAATTCTTAGAGAAAGCATAGCACATTGGCAGTCAATATTCGTCCATTTTTTTTTTTTCCTTTCAATCCACGTGGGTCACGTGACCAATTTTGGCACCAACCCGCGAGCCCGCCCTCATATTCATTTTCAAAACAGCAACAGCAAGCAAAGATGTCTTCCAAAATGAACTGGAAAATATGTGAGTCGCTGTGATAAAATTAGTTTTAGGTGTTAATATTTATGGGTCTTGTTTATGTAGCTGAATTCGTAGCTCACAGTGACGACACTCTTAGTGTGGCTTTGAGTCCTTCTACAGGACGGACACTAGCAACTGGTGGTGAAGATAAGAGAGTCAACCTGTGGCTGGTTGGACAGCGCCACAATATAACAGTTAGTAGACCAAATTCCTTTCTCATTGTTGGTTATTATTTTTGTTCTGGGTGAACTGTATAAACATACATATATTTTTAAATCTTTTTGTCCTCTAGAGTATCTCTGGGTTAACGTCTCCAATTGAAAGTATTGTATTTAATAATACGGAAGATTGGTTGGGGGCGGGGTCACGCTCTGGCTCCTTCAGAGTATTCGACTTGAATGAAAGCAAGGGTTAGCAGTATAATGTATTGATGTATGCTTTAATAGTATTTGTTCTTTATGTCTCTGTAGTTGTGAGGAATATCAGTGCTCACAAGGCATCCATTAGAGCCTTAGACTTCCATCGTTACGGTGATATACTGGCCTCCGGATCAATGGACACTAATATAAAGGTAAGACTAATCCTCTATAGTCTTGTTCTATCTCTGTTTCTCTCTCTTTCTTCCCTCCACCTCTAGATGTGGGATGTTCGTCGTAAAGGATGTTTATATACGTATAAAGGCCATTCAGAAGCCATTAACTGTCTACAGTTTAGTCCTGATGGTAAATGGCTGGTCTCTGGGAGCAGTGATTGTGTTTGTAAGGTAATATCATCTATTCCGTTAATAATGTTTTTTTTTGGAAATAAGAAAAATTAAAATTTTATTTCTTATAACTGTAACCAGATATATTATATATTTATATAAACAGAAATAAATTACATAAACATTTCGTATTCGTGTGGTTGTACATGCTCTTATTTTACTCTTTTCTTCAGATATGGGATTTGACAGCCGCTAAATGTCTGGCTGATTTTTCGAATCACACTGGACCAATCAAAGACGTTCAGTTTCATCCAAAGGAACTTCTCTTGGCCATTGGAAGCGCCGATAGGTGAGGATCGAATCCACTCCAATTAGATATTAAAAAATCACACATACTTTTGATATAATTTTTATTGTGTAACACTGTACTATATAGGCAAGTGGTGTGTATT
The DNA here is from genome assembly GCA_036873525.1 of Chalinula nematifera. Taxonomy (NCBI): domain Eukaryota; kingdom Metazoa; phylum Porifera; class Demospongiae; order Haplosclerida; family Chalinidae; genus Chalinula; species Chalinula nematifera. The sequence goes on from JAYJLX010039145.1 coordinate 4,548, forward strand.
ACTGATATTATTATTTTTATTCAATGTAGAACCATCACTTATTGGGATCTAGAGGACTTCAGTCTTGTCTCCACATCTCCACTGGAGGCTAGCCCCGTATGCAAGCTCCTGTTCCATCCCGGGGGAGAGTACATGTTCAGTGGAAGTCAGGACTCTTTAAAAGTCCACGAATGGGAGCCATCAAACCAGCTTGACTACCTGCCCATATCATGGGGTAGGGTGGCCGATATGCAGATATCTGCAGACCAATTAGTAAGTATTCTCTATTTCGTTCAGCGTAATCCTTTTTACTGCTTCCCTTTCTGTCTTTAGATTGGGGTTTCCTTTCTTCGCTCTAATGTCAGTGTATGGTGCGTTAATCTGAAGCAGCTGAAGCCCTGGGTGGGCGTGGCTGGGAAGGAGAAAAATGGTTGCCCCAGGTAATTATCTAATAACGAGGTCATTGGTAATGACAGCCATTGCATGTTACAGTGCTCGACGAAGGTACGATATAAAGGAGGAAGTTGTACCCGATAGACCACCCACTCAGCCATCAGGCCCACCACCGCAACCCTATCATCAACAACAACAGCAGCAAAATGATAGGTATGATTAGATATAAATTAGCAAAACTATCTATGTTTTGATGGAAAGAAAGTTGAAACCATTGTAAACTTGTGTTATTCAATATTACACGCATTCTGTATTATACATGATATGGATGCCGTGAAATCTGGAATTTTTTTGTAAGTAGATCTATTCAAGAGCTATGAAAATTACATTTATTTGCTAAGTGTCCAACCTTTGTGTATTTGTTTACACTCACTACATTGTAAAAGATGCAGTGGGTTAAGTTATGTAAAACAATTTCGTATTTTGATACTTTAATGTAAGAATTTCTACTTCAAATATTTCCAGATTCAAGGCAGTACATACATGTATTATAACATGGACTCACTCTATTCACTATAGTGGTGGTAGTGGTAATGAGGAAAATGTAACTGATAACTCTCCTCTTGTGGAGTACTCAGATAAAGAGAGAAGGGACGTATTCCAGTCAAGGGAAGCACTTGGTAAGCCTGTTTATTCTAGTCATGTGACAATCACATGACCTTTGGTGTTACGTAGTGCGTACACCTCCAAAGAACGTTGATGTGAAACCATTCTTGCCTCCGGTGATCAGCAGCAGTGTACAGAAACCAACTAACAACGATTTTAACCCAAACGTAATGTTACAATGACTAGAGTACTGTTATTTAAAGGATGTCCCTTTGAGAGGACAGTGTTATAGTGTTCATTATAAACTATTGACTAGCATGCTAAAGTATTACTTAGGGAAATCAATAATGTCCTTTATATCAAATAATTTAGTTGTTTCTTTGATGTGATATACTCTTCTGTATTATTTTTGTAGAGTGTTGTTCAATTATCTCATCCTGTGCGTCAGCCATCTTTAGTCGGTTACAGAGAAATATGCAGGGACGTGAAACAAGGTTAGAATTTTGATGGCATTGTACTGCACTTTGGATTCACAGTGTTATGTGTGTGTGATGTATAGGTCTTGGATATCAAACGTAATCATGTTTTTCTGTTCTAGCTCATAATGATGTGTCCGCCATTTTGGGTGCCCGATTAGATGTACTCCAGCAGGCACGGTCACAGTGGTCATTAACAGATGCCAGAGTAAGTTATCCCCTAACATGTATCCACTATTGTTAGTCTACTTTTGTATTTCGTAGGCGGCACTAGAGATGGTGATCGATGCAGGAAACCAGTCGGCATTAGTAGACTTGCTAAATAATATATTAAATTTAAAAAGGTGAGACCGGGTACATTTGTACTGTTATGTGTAATGTAGGTACGAAATATAGCCCTTGTTTAAACTGTGTATACATGTAGTATGCTTGATCAAGTCCTGTAGTTTGCTTTTGAGCAGAAGAATCTTCTGTATTTGCTGACACAGAGTTACCATATATATCCTATAACTTTCACTTAATTAGAAATGCATGTATTCAGTGTAGGAGGCTCTCTCTAAATATGTTTATGTATCGTCCTAATCAGATCTCTATGGTCACTGGATATGGCAGTATTAGTATTACCGGAGCTAAGACTTCTCCTTCGAAGTTCAACCCATCAAAAGTATGCTCTCTAAATATACCTCCTTCCCCTCCCCCCCCCCCCCTCCTTTCCCTCAATTTCCCTTCTTTTTTTGCCTTTCTTGGTATTTTAGACTTATTAGAACTGAGTTTTAAAAAGGAGTGTGTAACTGTCTGTAATAATACATTTTCTTTTATAGCTATATTCTATGTTCCATTACTACTCTCAAGCTGATCCTCAAGTCATTCAGTTCACTGATAATGGCCAACATCAAGCAATCTCTGACTCCTATATCAAGGATAGACATGGCAATGGAGGAAAGGCAAGTGGCAGGATACAATATCTACCCTCATTGGGGTGTAATAACATATACATACAAGGAGAGGAGGGGAGGAGCTTTGTGTGTGTGCATGTATTGTATGCTTTATTATAGTACATTATAATATTGTTCATTCCTCCTTCCTTAGGATGGAGAGGTGTCAAGCTTGTTATTCCCATCTTCAAACCATGAGACAGGAACTACTGGGCCCCACTGCCACTCCTTTATTAGCCAACATGGCGTCGAAACACAAACTGCACGAGGCTTTTTCTCTCCTGGACTGACAGCAATCAACATTATATATTATATTGTTTAATTTACGTTTTTTTTTATATTCATTTCGATCTATTGTATGATACTTAAATTATTATAATTATTATAATAATAATGATTATTCTAATTAAATATACAATTATAATTATAGGGTTTCTTAACGAAAGGCTAGTGATTTAACGCTGATCATTGGGAATGTTTCGTCCCGTATTTTTTCTGTATAGTATTTTTGGGCATGCTTGTAGGAGAACCTGAAATCAGTTGGTGAATCATTGCGCAAATTCTTTCCCTCTATACCACCCCAGGAGTCAAGAAACGACATGGTTTTGCGGTTCGTCTGTCGGTTCCTATTGTGTAGGGCTACAGTTCTAGTGGTGATTTGAGGATTCCTTGGAGTCGCTTTATGCTTGTAATATGTTCTCTGTCCCTTTATTTTCATTTCTGAAAGCGAAGCGACCGAGTCCTGTTGTTTCCTAGTTCCAGTATCATTTCTATGATATAGTAGGCTTCCCCTGTATCTTAGAATTCCTGATGGCCTTCTGTGTGAGTCGGCCTGGTCAACCACCTTCAATTGTAGTGGGTTTATTAGTGGTGGTGGTGATGGATTATCCCTAGCAGTCTCTTGCGGTTCCGTAACTGCAATACTGAATTGCTCGTTTGTTGGGCAAATTAACGTATTCCTTCTCATATCAGAAGAATTGAGCAATATCCGTCCATCATTTGTTGGGTAAATTAATGTATTTCTTCTTGTGTCAAAAGAGTTTAGCAATATCTGTCCCTCAGTTGTTGGGCAAATTAACGTATTCCTTCTCAAATCAGCAGAGTTGAGCAATATCCGTCCATCGTACGGTGAGTGTGGTGAGGCTGTTGCAGACATCATTGTTACCCCAACATTATTACTAATGCAGGTCAGTTTGGGAAATGATAACTTCTGTACACTAACTCTACTAAACTGCAACTGAATATCAATACAAATAGTATCATAATACCACAGCTATAGTGCATGTTTATATCTATGAGTAAATATACAGTGGAACCTCCGAATAAAGGACACTTTGGGACCCTATATAAATTGAAGTGCATTGTCCTTCATAGAGGTTATCCTTTTCTTGTAGTTAAAATGTATTACACAAGCTATGGGACACAAACAAGTGTCCTTTTGTTAAGAGGTTTATTATACTATGTCCCTTTCTCGGAGTGTCCACTATTGGAGGTTGTACTGTAGTATTATGTATACTGTATCATACAATAACTACATGTATTGAGTATATACCCGAGGTCTGTTTTTCAACGCTTCCCTTTTCTCTTTAATTTTGTTAATATTCTTTGAGAACTGGCTTGCAAAGTTGATCGATGGTTTCTTATTCCGAACAGTACCAGACTGTTTCTGCTCCAATACTGTTGCCTGTGCTGTGGATCGCTACAGTCACCACGCATATGTAAGGAGCCTTATCATTGTATAATTTATATTGATTGGATACCTTATTAGTTACAGCTGGTGTTGCCAGTTTCGGTAGGTTAGTTTTGGGTCGGTTTCCTTTACTTCCTATGGAGAAATAAGAATTTTACACATTTTAACTTATAGTATATTAACTCAGTAGCTAGCCTTGTTTTGATTTTGTTTTAACCGCTTGCTCTCTCAGCTGACAGCTGCAATATAATATTGTTATGTATAAGAACTACATGTACTACCGGAGCAATTTAATTTGTCCTATATATTAATGTATACCTTTGCTGATCAGTTGCCTTGTTCTTTTCAACATTTGAAATCTATTTCAGTGGTACTACAATATACTATTAATTATTGTAATTATTTATGCATTAAACCTGTCCTGTATCAGTTGATGCTTTATCGTTTTCATGGATCGGTGAGCTCTGGACTGCTTTGTCAACTTTTTGAGGCTATACAGTAAAACAGCAAAAGTAATTCTGCATAATTATAGTACAGTACTATTGGTAACCTAGCTCCTTTTTTTAAAGGCAGGGGGCCCTTTATATTACTCATGCAGGGAAATGAGAAATTATATTCTTTATACAGAAATGTTCTTTATGCACACGTGGTAGATTTCACTCAGGGTTTCACTGTGCATAACAATTAACTGTACATGTCACATCATGATAATAAAACATACTACAAAAAGATGCCAAGCATGCCGCCAGCAAAAGGATAATCTCAGGAGGCTCACTCCCTTTGCATGAAGGGGCGGGGCTCTAGACTAGTTCTCGTGGTTTTAGCCTGTGTATAATTATTATAAAACTGACTTTAATTAAAGGTAATTCAGTAGGAGCAATAGAGCTTTGTCTTTCCTTGGCTTCCAATTCGAATGTCTATATAAACCAATATACAATTTCTTAGTATAACCATTTTAATAGATATACAAGCCTTGTTTTTCATGCTGCTGTATGCTCTCTGCATCCTCCGTAGAGAGGCATTTGTCGAGAATGCCTTTGTATTGGTCTTACTGACTTCTTCCTGCAGCTCCTTAATATACTAATAAAAATAACAACAGTATAACAGCTAGATCGACTGATAGAAAAATTCTCCTCTCCTCCCTACCTTTTGTATATTGATGACATGCATGCATTATTGCACCTATATATACGTATATACCCTTTCTGCTAGTTTGATGTTCTTTAGCAAGGAACTGGCTTTTTTTTGCTCAACTGTTTTCTCCTTCACCAGCTGTTCGTTCTGGTGTCTGAGATAACTTATCTCCTGTATCAGCATGTGGTCAAGTGGAGTGGTATTTGTGTGTTCATAAACAAAATAATTCAAACGAATTTTTGAAATTATCCATTACCTTGGCCATTTCTGACAAATCCCTTGTCACTCTAAGGTCATAATGAGTAAAATGAATACCGTATAGTTAGTACTATATACAGTATATGTAGCCAGGCCTATGTATTTTACTGAGCTGTATGGACTTAGCAAGAAGAGGCCATGTGGTGTAAAGAATGTCTCGTACCAGTATGGCGTCTCAAGGAAGCACTTGGTAAATTGAAACCTAGACTCAAATCTCTATAGTTAAAAATAATTGCTTTGCGGATGTTTGATAATCTATGGCATTTTAGTATCGATACTTTCTTGTACAGCATGAAATAGCATTGCATATTGTACAAAATTAATATCAAAAGTAATTTGCTGTGATTTTTATAACTCACTTCAGATTGATTTTTGCTTCATTTGTGAACATTTCTCTAAACTGATGTAGCTGTACCTTATTTGCGTAAGTGTAAGTAGTAGCAGGTTCGTCAGCAGTGGGTTTAGCTGGGCGGGAAACAAACTCATATATAACCAATCATCAATGTACACGCCCACCTTCTTTCTCTGTTATTGTACTGTGTAAAATAAAAAGCAACCATTCATTTTTTTTCCAGTACCGATATAGTTAATGCTAAACGTACCTCTGTATCTCTTTCCCCATGACAAATAGCTGCTCATTGATTTGCTTTATTCGATCGATGTCCTTCAATGCTATTTCCCACGCATCTCTATAGTTGTTGGTTCACAAATAAAAAAATATTCATACTTCTTGCAGAAATAGAGTCTTTGCATGCATGTATGAACAGAGTCATAATGCTTACCTAAACCTTCCCTGTTCTGCTTCTTCAAAGCCATTTTGTAGATGACTTACTCCTGAATCACTACCTTTGGTGGAATCCTTCAAAACAAAAGAAAACCCCACCTCCCTGGTATACCAATGCCCCAATACTGCACATGCACACACATACATAACCCATAGTGTATACTTACGTATTCGTCCTTAAAAAAGTATATTTGACTCTGAAAAAACTACAATGATTGCAATAAGGAGAAGTACTTTACCAAAAACACTCTTAACGTACCAGTCTCAATGATTGAAGAATCTACAGTATTATACAAATGAGTATATGGATCAATATATAAAGATACCAATCTCCTATTATATATACCTCTTCACGCTCCCTTTCAGTATCCCAATATTGCGCTATTAGCTCATTAGAGTAATCTTCGCTGTCTTGAAGAAACCTATCTGTATCCTCCTGGTGTTATTATTATTAAAAACAAACAGCATTTAGCTAACACAACACATTTCAAGAGACAACTACACTGCATGATTGATGCACGATGGTAGAAAAAAATTCGTCAAACATCCACTTACATGGTCTTCCATGTTATCTTCAAGACTCCGGAATAGCTGTATACATTAAACATTAATACCACTATACTTTATTGCTTATACATGACTTATACATTATCATGGCTATGTAGGTAGGGCATGCAGCAAGGAGAGCTGGTGTACCTTGTCAATATTCTTCCTGATAGCAGAAATATCCTTGACCATGCTTTGGACTTTCTTGTTTTCTTTAATGAAGTCCTTCTTGCTCACTTTCCCTTCCACCATTTCCATGTTCCCAATTCTTGCTGCCGATGATTCATGATAGCCACTAATCGTCCCTAACTTCTTGAGCTGTTTGCTACCCAAGTTTCCTGCAACACTCACTCTACCAGTACCAGTCGGTGATACCCGCTTCATCCCAGGTACTCGACTTAGTCTCTTCATAAATTTTTGCTCCATCATTGCCTTCTATGTTGTATCAGATGATGCTATACATTAGACTATACTGTATTACTCAGATTATAGCTTTAAGTGCTATAAAAGGACACCTTACTGTAATAACAGTTAGGTTTCACAAGATTGCTGCATATGCATATGAATTAAATACAGCATCATAATTTTATAACATTTCTATTTGCATGCACACACACACAGAACTCCAGGATCATTAATTCTACCTACCGTCCCTACCAATCCTCTGTACGGAGCCCATAAACATACACCAGATACACTTGGTTATTATATTTACTAGATTGTCACTTGATCCATTGCAAAGTTTTTTTTTTTAAAAAATAGAAATTAATGAACAATTTTTGAATGAATTATAAAAAAAAACTATGTTTCACAATCTTGATGTTCTTTATCATCATACTCTGTGCGGTCCTCATTGACCACTCCCCCTAGCCCCTCCCCCTCACACTGCAGTGATGGGTCAGGGGGTTGCTCTACAACTAATTCATCACCGTTCTTACTAGCTATACTACCATCGTCATCATCGTCATAATCATCTCCCGAATCTTCCTGCTTACGATTTCTCTTACGTCCGACACCAGCAGTCTGGAGGGACATGTTTTCGGGCGGTTCAATACCTAGCATAGACAGGAAGTGACATCGTTCAGCTGCTGGAACAAACAGACGTACAGACTTGGGAGCAATCCAACCCGATAAGAACATAGGACACTTTAAGGGGACATCGCTAATGAGAGATACAATATTTGATATATCACACCATATAGCGGGATTTATCGATGAAGGATTCAATTCAACTTAGCATTTAATAAAATATTAAATATGTTTCCAGTGAGTTCCAATTTTGTCAAGTTAAAAAACTCTTCACTTTCGTTACATTTTGTATTCATCAATAAATCCCGCTGCTATACAGTATAAAATATAAAGCATACAAACCTGCTGCTAGGATCAGACGGCTGAGCTTTGTAAACAAACAGAGCTGGACAAAAACCTGTACAAAATCGATAATATAGCTATGAAAAATCTTTAATTTTAATTATAAAAAAGAGAAGCAAAACTTCGTGAAATAAAACTGATTTGATGTACACATACGCATAAGTACAGTCATAATCCTGAATCATTCGATGCATTATCAAAAGTTATTAACTAACTCATTGAGTTGAGTGTTTCCTGCGCTGTGGGTGATAGAGTAGAGGTAAGGGGATTGGGCTCACTAAGGATCTTTACCAGGTCATCAAAATTCACAGGAACAACTTTGGACTTCACAAAATGGCTCATTGTCTCCAGACCCTATAAGAGGAGGGGGGTAGGGATGGAAAAGGAGGGGTATAACACCTATAGGCTATTGAGTATTATTTTGATAACGAATAACTGCATGATGTAAAAGCATTCTTGCAAGGTATACACTAGCATGTGTACATATAAATAACAGTTTATAATTGTTAACTAAGTACACACAATTAATAGTGAAAATAAAGTAATACAAAAAATGAATAACTTTAAGCTATTGTAGAAAACTATTATTTGAAAAATGTGTGTACAGTTTAACCATTAGATATATCCCCTGCTGTCTACGTACCTCTTGTGTTAATCTATAGTTGCATAACGTCTGAGGGTGCTCACAGCGACTCAGTACCCTAACCCCTGTATTGATAATCTAATGAAGCATAATTATAAATATTAATCTGTTGACTGATAATACCAACCATCACTGTACCTTGCAGCGTTTCTCATTTCGTATCGTCAACTCCTTCACTAGTCTTGATGTTAAATACAAAGTATTTATCTTCTGCAGTCGAGTCCGAGTCATCAACTGATCGCACGGGAATGAATCAACAAATCCGTAAAAAGAACTATAATCAATTGCATAAATTGAATAGATTACGATTGTAATGGTATATAAGTATCAGTGTCTGTCAAGGCATGCCCATGCAAGCCTCACACGTAAGCCGCAGGCTTAATTGGCTTATAAATGAGACATGCACAGGCAGGCAGAGACTATGATAGCTCACCTAAACTTAGCAATAATAGGATCATGCTTGTCCAGGTATACAATGGGATCTTCCCTGTAACCTTGTCTACTCTTCTTAGAGTAGCCTGGTCTATGTAAGCAGATATAGCACGAGTAAAATATACTTAACCCCTAGCTACTGGTTAATTAACTAGTTATAAATAGCTAACATACTTTCCCATAACTTCATCAGGTCGTTTAACGTAATTTACAGTACCAGAGCTGCCGCCATCTTGTGACATCTGCCCACTGGCCCCAGTGTCCTCTATCAATCCTCCATTATCACTTGTGCCACTTGTATCTGGAATATCTTTAGTTGATGATGCTTCTAGTTGCCATGGTAACCAGGTTTTCTTCTCAAAAACGGCAACGAAAAACCCTCCCGTGTCTTGCAGATGGGGTAAAACTCTTATGCTATTATGATTTACGATAGTTGGAAGTTTAATATAATTAATACAAACGGTAACTTACCATCTGTCCAGATGATATTGCCCTGCCTCAAGTGGAGTGGGCGGGAACCAGGTTGACTGTATAGCATCAGATGAGGTGGCGTCTTCAGGTGATAGCCACGCCCCTTCTTTAGACATAACCTAAAATATAAGATAAATTCATCTCGTATATGATAAATAGGTGCCATATGAAACACCTTCCAATCAGATACGCCATTCATCCTTTGAAAACCCTGTAGCTCTTGAGAGCAGTCTACTAGAGATACACTGCCCTGTGAGAGTCTGAGAGCAGTGTGAATCACAGCCTCATCTTCAATAGGGTTAAGGGAACATGTGGAGTATATTAATCTGCCCCCTGGGGACAATAACTCCAGACCCCTTATTAATATTCTTAATTGCAGTCTATAGTACATTAGAGTGTGAATAAGTATGGAAGTATGGATTAAAGAGAATTGCTCTTGCGAGCTGTGTATATACCGATGTAATGAAAATGGCTGCCCTGGATTCCATGTCTTCCATATAGTGGGGTTCTTTCTCATCGTACCATCACCGCTAATGGAGGATATAAAATACTACATATATATACGGTACATATTACATATATATACGGTACATATTATATATATTACGGTACATATTAAATATATTACGGTACATATTATATATATTACGGTACATATTACATATATTACGGTACATATTACATTATACGGTACATATTACATATATATACAGTACAAATTACATATATTACGGTACATATTACATATATTACGGTACATATTACATATATTACGGTACATATTACATATATTACGGTACATATTACATATACTAGACGATTGTAAAACAATGATGGGGCGAGCCTTCGCGAAGCTGATATAGTTGACTTTAGATGTGCTCTTACATA
>JAYJLX010039156.1:0-15140 GCA_036873525.1 Chalinula nematifera
TGAATGTGCACATATTATTATGTTAATGAAAGCACTAAAGTGCTGAACCCTCATGGTCATTCATAGATTTAAGTCCACACTACAGCAACTTAAAGAGGCTACATAAGTCCAACACACATAACACACGCAACGTAACACACACACACACACACACACACACGCACGCACGCACGCACGCACGCACGCACGCACACACACACACAAAACAAGGGATCCAAAGGTTCTCAAAAATTATATTTTGACCTTTCTACTGTACATAGTACATAAGTGATATTTCACACAACTGGCCACAGAGTACATATAGGGATTCAGCAAAGTGAATACACCTGTCTTCATTCAATTAACCCCCTCCCCACCAACCCAGCCATGTGACATGCACAATTAGCCTGACCTTACTGTCATTAGAACCTTGCTTATAACATATAGCAAAGTACACAGTGAACACACAATACAGTACACATGCTGAGAACATAAGACAAAGTACAACATGCTGAGAACATAAGACAAAGTACAACAAAGCATAAGTCAGCATATTATATACCTATTAAGGTTACGGGATACTCTGGATGTGCCGTATATATTCTAAATATTCGTTTTGCAATATGCGTTATGCGCATATGCAGTGCGGAAGTATTAAAATTAATTATTAATCATAATAATTAACCGCAAGGAAAAAAAACAGTAAACAAAGAGAGCAAAATGGCCAATTGGTTCAAGCTCAAATGATCAACGATTCCCACTCCTCTTCTACGTTTGTGATCCAGTTCTCCGGCTCTCTTATACCACCATGTTGTAGTCGCGGTTGAGCTAATTCAGGGAGTACAGCAGTAATATAGAATCGTCGCAGCTTGGGGAAAATTTTGCTCCAGATGCTCTCACTCCAATCAATTCTTTCAACATGGAAATCGATGAGAGTTCTCACGACAATATCACACCATTTCCTACCAGTACAAAACATAGCCCCTTGAACTTGGTAGTAGTATGGGTGGTTCCTCTTAAGTTGAAGGTCGCCAGTAGTTGTGCTTTGTAAACAGAAGTCTTTAGACATGGCTGCTTCCAGTAACTGTGTGTTTCTAAATTTGAATAGATTTTTGTATTCCACAAGTCCGAGTGCATTAGTTGTTGAAGGATCTGTAACTAAGCCATCGGGCAGACATTGCATGTGTATTGAAAATTTCATCTACTTGTATTTACTTGCATTTTTATTTCTTTTTGCTTTATGTACTTGTATGTATTTTTGTTTTTTCATGTATCTACTTGTATTTATTTGGAGCCTACTTTCGTATACTTTCATGTATTATTTTTGTTGTTTTTGTCAAATTAAATGCTTTTTGTTTTTACGTAACCTTATCTGTAATCCATCTAATGCTCAAAATTTGCTTAAAATATTATCTAATGCTTCCAAATGCCTTACCTATTGATCAATTTGAGATAACTCATCTAAGTAGAACTCATTAGAACAAGCCAAAGTGGAAGCCATTATGCTGAAAGCATTAACCACACACTACATGAAAAATACTAGTACATGATTTTCATCTCCTCTACTGGGGACTGGCTTGTGTATATACTTGTATTTACTTTTTGGCCTGTTTGTCGTATAAATACTCCTGTATCGTGTATACATGTGCAATGTCTGCCATCGGGGCTAGCTGCCATCCATGGGGCTTCCAATGAGATCACTAGACCACTTGGTGATACAGAGAGCTGACGAGATTTATGCTTCACATAGTCATCCATGGTTGGTTGTTCTTGACTAAGCCCCCAATTGGTTGCTATATTTCCAGTAAAAGCACTGTATAAGAGTGTCTTCACAAATTTGGCTACTTTTGTAGTTGATCATCTCCGGGTTACTTGGCCTAAATTGGAAGATGTTAGTCTTTTTCGTCTTTCAGCCTTCCATTTGTTAGAAGCAATTTCACAATCTCCTTGACTTTGAGTCCTGGTGAGTACCTCTATTGTTTCTTTCTCCTGTGCTGTTATTACAACATGTGTGTCATAATACTCTTTCATTCTCCTTCGTAGGTACTGAGATGGGACGTCGGCTCGGTTTAGTGACACGTCTGGACCACCATCAACCATCATGACGTGTATAGTCATTCCTAGCTTTCCGTGAGTTATCATTACTTTTTCTATATTTACTTTGACTTCTGCTTTTTTTAGCTTGTTCTGTTGCCTTCCTTTTCCTGTTGTTTCTGACTCTCTTTGTGTTTTCTAATGAATATTTCTGGAGGACATCATTTGGTTCTTCACCTGTGAAAGATTTCCACACTATTGTAGCCCATTCCGGACCAAGGTTTTGCCGCAAGCCTGCTCCAGCACACCTTCCTTCCCATGATCCTGACTGGCTCCTGTTTACCTGTTTACCACCATCAAATTTACATTGAATATGCATCCATGGCTCACACAGGTTGGTGGTAAAGTTTCCTATAAAAATGCAATGATTATGCAACAGTGCATAAGTATATATATGACATGCATGTGATTGCCTGCTTTTTATTTAACTAATAGGTTGTCAGCTTTTGCTACTAAACGATTTGTTAATTCACGAATGTCACAAATCATCTTCTGATTGATGTCTGCTTCTGTTGCTGAGATGGGAACTGGGTCATCATCTGTATCATTTGTTGGTCTCTCCATTCACGGTATTGTTGATCAGCAATGGCAACTAGATCATCTTCGTCATCACTGTGTGGGTTTGATGTGTCAAGATCTTTTTGGATTGGAGGATGTGTTGATGATGGTGTGCCGGACTGCCGGCTGCTGATGTGGATGATTGTTGGACAGTTTTACAATAATCTGGGGAACAGTTTGTATGTATTCCAAAGCAATGAAGTGGACTATTGTGTAAGTCCTTCTGTTGTTCCTCATTTTTATGGCACACCGTGCTGCCTTGGTCAGTCGTTTCCTCATTCCCTCGGTTAGCTTCCCTTTACCCTTATACTGGGGCTTATGTTGTACCAATCTTTCAAGAGAAGGACCATCCCAGTTTTTGTAGCACCTGTGGTTTGTTGGCTCCTTATTGAGACGTTCAGCTCTGGAACATGTCCAGCAGTATTTGTTTCGGACACCAATGTGAAGTAATTTACCCGTATTTTTCCCAATTATGATACCAACCCCTAATTTAGCATTATAGGAGTGTTTGTGACTATGCTTGCTCCACCCACCATCAACAATAACAGTGATTGCTGGTATCCCTTCATGAAAGGAACTAGCCAGCTGTTGTTCTTCTTCTGGCTGCATCTTTCATTGATGTCTCCAGTGATTCCCACCCTTTGTCAGCTATCACGCGTTCAGTAGTAATGAAGGTTCTTTTAGTTATCACAGGTACACCAACCGTGGCCATTGACTCCTGTAACGTACTATACCCACCACCTGTTACCATTTGACCCAATACAGCAGCTAGATTTATTTTCCATTTTCTACTACCTCGAACTACTGATGACGTTGGAAAGGAAATCGTCAATCCACAGCTGGCACAATTTGCTGAGAGAATCGAAGCCAATCCTTGTTGATTGTGTTCACCAGAGAGTTTCACTTCACCACCACATTCTGATGCATGCTTCGTAACTTCAGTAGTGAACTGTGCAAGCAAATGAAGATTTATGATTCAACTTCCAGAAGGTATAGTATTGCTACTAGTGGACGCAGGACTAGTACTACTGTCGGTGGTTGAGCCAGTAGGCTGAAGGTCACTGGTACCATCACTTGAACTACCTCGAGATTCGTTAAGGGATTTTCTCATTGCTGGTGGTACAATATTTCGTCTCTTCTGAAATTTTCCACGGCATTTATGACTTCCTGGCTTATTTTTGGAATTCCCCATTGATAGACGTTGTTAGGTTCAGGAAAGCGTAGTTATGCTATGTATATAGTGATATTATAATTTCAATAATTTTTTTAAATGAAATTACATTAACTTTTACATAGACTATAGTCCAATATCAATTGTAACTCATGCACTAACACCAGAAACCCAGCTGATTAGTCCAACATGCTTTCACCACTGCTTTAGGCGCAATTTGCCATTTCGCGGTGAAACGCGTTCGCACGTGAGTCACGTCAAATAATAAAAAGTTGCCTAGCACCTTAGCTAGGGCGAGGGCCTAGGGTGTGTAATTTTTGTCGCCAAATTTTGTCAGTTCAACGATTTTTTTTATCCGCTGAACTGATCAAAAATAAAGTTTAAACATCAAAAAAGGGATTCACCAAGCCAAAAATTTATGCTATTAGTTTATTTTGACTTATGATGAGAAACTACGCCCAACCCAGCTTGTTTGTGTTTTTAAATGGCCTTCTTGTACTTGTCGATCGATTGTCTGTCATCCGATTCAAGAATCCTTTGGTGGATCCCTCACTAACACTGGAATGCACAACTGGAGCTTATATGGATGATTTCGGTGTGCCCATGATCGAGATTTTTGGTGAATAAAGCTATTGTGAGCAATCCATGCGTATTATTGGTGTAGCTCCAAGGTGTTGCCGAGCAATACCAAGGCTGTCTTATCATCAAAAAGAAAGATATTCTAGCTACCTATGTTCGTACTTACACTATCCAGGTTTGATTTGTTACTCGTATATGAATCGATATGAGCTATCTAACTTAGCTCATTAATTATTCATAGTTTAAGTATCCTGTAACCTTAAGGTGTGCTCAAATAGTTGCATCTGGTATTCTTTAGTTTTTTTAAGGTCTTTTCATACTACAATACTTTCTGAAAACACATGATGTGTACGCACTGATTTCAATTAAACATTACAAGAGACTTTAATATTAAACACATAAATATACGTTGTGTCTTAGGTATGTATGAAGTAGACATTACGTACCTTGGGTACTTTACGGGCTTCAAAGGCCAGGAACACTATGATTATTTACATTTATACATAAACCAGACTCGTAACAACACATAACTGTTGACAGTTAAGGCTGGTTTACAATGTGACGCTAGCGGGACGTAATGTTGATGCTGGAATAGAATCCCAGTCTATTCCAATGTAAACGTTGCGTTAAAAAGGTCAAATCACCCACGCAACGTCACGCTAGTGTCATATTGTGAACCAGGCTTTAAACACACACACATACTTAAATAGGCAAATGGTTGTCCTAATATTAAGGAAACCATTAAACACATGGCAACACATGGCAATTGATGATAATACTTAAGTTACACATATCTACAAGTAATGAGGGATCTCTTTACTGAGAACAGGATTGGATCAAAATAACAAGCATCCACATTTTAGAGGTAGCACCTACATGTCCATGTATATGTAAGTCATTAAAGGGAATTTATACAGTGTGATATGATTTGAAGTACACGATATGTTCGTCTTACACATCACACATACCTCTCACTAGTTCTTATGTCTCCAAATGCAGTCTCTAGTGCTGGGTATAGCGGTCAGGTACCAGGAACAATAGGTATTAGACCAAGGAAAGCAAGAAATAATCATTGACAAGCTATAGAGGTGGAAAGAAACATAATACGTACTACACTCATTTATCTAATAAAATCCCTTTCTATAATTATTACATGTAAGCTCCCCTGATTAAACACATATTTTACCAAACATCGTAGCAAATAATAAAGACAAGCATAGCTAGGCACATGTACACAACTAAGTTTTCCCCTTATTTGGTCTTTGACCCTACCAGTACACTACATTGTATTGTTGAGTTGCTTATAATGGGGATGATGCAATAGTTCTGTGTGATACACATGTTATAACTATGTGAATGTAGTATCTATTAACAAGTCAATTTCATGTTTTCTATAGCTTGCTAATGTATTAGTCTTACACAATATCACACCTTATTGCACCATCACCCATGCTTTTGCAATCTTCTATAACCCTCAACTCTTTAGTGTTTAATTAACATGCTACAGTAGGAGACAAACAAAGTTGATGTCCCATAGTAAACCGATTAAACTACAGTTATACTATACTCCTGTTTTACTGTTGTGTTATATTCCGCTGTAATAAATTTTGTATCATAGCTATAGTACTTTGATAGAGAAAAATTATCACACTAAGCAAGTTATACAGCTGAATAACAAAACAGTAATAAAACACAACAATAGTATAAACCTATTAATGTAGTTCGACCGTAGGGACATCAACTTTTTTTGTCTTCTACTGTACTGTATGTAACATTTTGCTTAGTTGTTTTTGATTTGTTCAAGTAAAACTTATCAACCACTTGGTATTACTATATTTTAAAAGTACTGTATGTCAATATCTTATCACAAACAAAAGTTATAAGCAATTCTCACTGTCCAAGGTGTACATGGACACATGCATACATGTACACTGTAATATTTAGGTAAATACATAGTGTAGGCACTATACACATAAATATACACTGTACCCCTTAGTTACATAAAGTAGGCACTATACACATAAATATACACCGTACACCTTAGGTATATGTACAGTAGGCACTACATATATGCATAAATATACACTGTACCCCTTAAGCCTGGTTCACAATATGACGCTAGCGCGACGTTGTGTGGGCAATTTGACCTTTTCGACGCAACATTTATATTGGAATAGACTGGGATTCTATTCCAGCATCAACGTTACCTTCTGCTAGCGTCAAATTGTGAACTACAAGTAGGCTTAAGGTACTGTTAGAGTAGGGACTATATACATGTACATAAATATACACTGTACATACATGTAGGTACATAGAGTAGGCACTATACACATAAATATACACTGAACTCCTTAGGTACAATGTACATACAGTAGGCACTATGCACTTTGTCTTAGGTACATGAACTAGACACTACGTACATGTACCTTGGGTACTTTACGGGCTTCAAAGGCCAGGAACACTATGATTATCGACATTTATACATAAACCATTCTCCGAACAACACATATCGGTTGACAGTTTAACACACACACATACATTAATAGGCAATGGTTGTCCTAATATTAAGGAAACAATTGAACACATGGCAATTGATGATAATGCTTAAGTTACACATATCTACAAGTAATGAGAGATCTCTTCAATGCAGACAGGATTGGATCAAAATAACAAGCATCCTCATTTCAGAGGTAGTGTCATAAATGTTCACACCAACACTCACACAACCAAAAGCACTAACATAACTCGAATGCTGAAACAAACGCTCACACAACTTTGAACACTCACACAGAAACACTTACAAGCCTCACACAAATGCTCAAACAAATGCTCGTACAATACTAATAAACAGTTGCCAACTTCAGTTGGTTAGAATGATAATATGAAATGTATACACATTATACAATAACAGTAATGATGGATTACATACTAGGGGACACAAAGTAGGCGTAACACACGTATACATGCTACACTAACATGTAACAAGGGGAAAATACAGTACTATATGAATGTGGGACACATAGTATACAGCATAACATTATCACACTAACACAAACGACACTTGCTTACTTGAAGATTGGGGTAGAAAATTGCATAGTTTTGGATGACATCAATACTCGAACTCCGTTGAAACCTTCTCAAACAGTTGTACAAGGGAAAATGCCTGCAGGTTGAAATCGAATACAATATGGGCAATAAAAAGGGTTATGTGACTACCATGTAATGGTCATGCCACTTGCTTACTAGAAGAATGGGGTTGACATTTCTGTACTTTGCATGGCATCAAAATATGTGGACTCCATTGGAACCCTCTTCTCAAACAGGAGAAATGCCTACAGATTTAAAATGTAATCATAAAACTCCCAAGCAGAAAGAATGTGTTTTTTTTTTTGCTAATGCTAGTGAGATTTCGTCCATTAAATGGAGATGTGTGGTTATGCATACTGTCTCCTGATGTACCATACAAATCTCATATACCACATAGCTGGAAATATTGGCGGTAGAAATACATTGTATTTGGGGTTGCAACTGATCGAACATGGTATCAGGAGATAGTACGCATAACCACACACCTCCATTTAATGGACATCTCCATGTAATGGACGAAATTCTCAGTCCCCTAGGTGTCCACTAAACAGAGTTCCACTGTATGTACATGCTAAAAAATTCAAATGATACTGATGCTAACAAAATTATAAGAAAAAAATTTTTTTAATGGGAATT
This sequence comes from Chalinula nematifera, assembly GCA_036873525.1. NCBI lineage: Eukaryota > Metazoa > Porifera > Demospongiae > Haplosclerida > Chalinidae > Chalinula > Chalinula nematifera. Next base: position 8,105 of record JAYJLX010039156.1, read on the forward strand.
TTGGAAATGCTTGAAATCATGGCATTGTCAACATCAAATTCCTTCAATGAAGTGTCAGTGACACACTACTATCAAGTATTCACAGATATTTCATGGCAACACACAGACAGACAGACAGACACTTAGTAGTGTGATTTTAATACACAATTATATCCTATTCATTGGTAGGAGGGGTAGGTACACAATATTATGACCTACATGTTCATGTACTGTCAATAATGAAAGCACTAAAGTGCTGAACCCTCACGATTATGCATGTGTATACAGTTCATCTGATACAAATTAATATGATTTGACAACACACAGCTTCTTTCACACCTGCAAACACCTACAGACTCCTTGACAGGTTTTCAAGTCCAGCCACACATACCAGCACGGCACTTTATAATAACAGCATACACATTATAAATTCTACTTCATTAAAGATTCTTCACACTTAATACAACAAAATGGACCAAATAAAAACTTACATGTACAAGCACGTAGTGAACTTGTAGAGCACACCATCAGCTGTTTGTTAGGCAGCCAATAGTTTGTCCTGGCAGATTCCAGTTTTGACACTAACAAAAGTCACTATCACTAGAAAATAGTCCAGCAGAAGATGAAAAGTTGAACATCCAAAGCAAGTTTTAGCAACTAGGGCCAAGCCTTGAGTAAACAGAACTTCAAACACAGCCATGCATCCAAGAGGCCATGATCAAAATAAAACTACAGTAAGTAGGCGTGACTGACAAACATGTGCTCAAGGCGCGGTCAAAAAAAATGGCGACCAGCATAACTATCGATCAAACTACTCGAAGATCTTTGTCTTAATCTTAGCCATGTTTTTAAAAATCCTTTAAATTGTGGAATTATCAACATCAAGCACCTTCAATGGAGTGTCAGTGAAGTTCTACCATCAAGTATCCATAGAGATTACGTGGTAACACACAGACAGACAGACACACACACAAACCAACTACTATAACCCTACGCCCATGCACGGGTTAATCAAAGTACAGAAGCCTCACAGATCTCGCATACTGTATAGCCAGAAATATTGGCAGTAGAAATATTTGGGGTTGTACCTTATCAAACATGCTTCATCAGGAGACAGTACGCATAATCATATGAGGCTTTTACCTGATTGAAGATAAATCAATCAATCATTACTTGTTATACACATAATGAATTGCCCTCATGTACAATGTGTTACCTTATCAAAGCTTATCAAAACCTTTCATACAGTCCTGTCCCATTGGGTCGGTCAAGTTTGGGGTTTTGTTGGTAATCAATCAGTTGACGATAGCAAGATGAAATGAGGTTTTGTAAGGACCATGTGAATATACCTACATGTAAGCATAGATAATATTAGTATAATATCTATGATGGATGAAGTAACAATGGAAACACCCACTATAGTAATTATACATGATTTTTATTCCTGTGTTACTCCATAAATTACCGTATACCTTCACTGCCCACTTGTTGGCAAGAAACTGAAATAAATAGAAAAGCAATTTTTCTTGGCTGATACTAACAGATGCATGGAAATTATACTTAGTAAGCTTGAAAACGGCTCTTATTACCACATATAAATAGGTGTAAGTACCTCTAGATTTAAGTAAATACTTTTGATCAATTGCGACAACGGCTTTTATGTCGAATCCCTACTACTTTGCTGTTCTTTGCCGACAAATGAGCATGACTGAACGGAGTTTGTGCCATGCCATGGCTCAACTGTTACTTCAAAGCACAATGCTAACTTGCAGTTTCACACGAAAATCATGTATATATACATGTAAAGAGTAAATAATATAGGGTTTACTGTATCAAAATCAATACATTTGGAGTGTTGAGACTTCTGCGAGTTGGCACATACACACAGGAAAAAAACGTCTTCAATTGCTTTTTAGTTTTTGAAGGATTTACCTAGTCTGGGGACCCGCCCCTTCGCAACAAGGAAGGGCCTGGCCAGAAATCTTGATAAGCTTCAGATCCTTTGATGTTAACCACAAGGGGGCGTTGCATATAATGTAGATTAAATTAATTTTAATTATGAAGGAAAAAAAAATTATTGATTTACATCATTATGAAAACTTTTTGAATAATTATGTGAAAAATTTCGGGAAATTTACTAAAACATAGTCAGAGTTTGTGTTGTGGGAAGAGCCCAAGAAGACATATTCACTAATGGCTGGTTCATGCAGCATGATTATTATCCAATGTATGCATTTTATGTGAAGTCTTGTTCACAAACAGTACACCAACTGATCTCTTTGTGTGGGCAGTTGACTCTAAAGCTATGCATATAGGCTTCAATTCTAGTGACCAGTGTTGTGTTGTGAACTATAGGCTTTAGTATTTAGGGAATACAAGGCCACATGCATTACCCAGGGGGAAAAAAAACCCTTAGTGGAAAAAAATCCAAAACCTAGTGGATAGACCCATCAACAGCCACTATAGGCCGACCCTGGACTTGCCACTTGCAGAAAGGAAAAAAAGATAACACACATTTATTGGAATATTACAGTACTATTGCCATGTGGAATGAGTGGAGTAGATGTACATGAAGTTTCCCGGCCCATTCAGTAGCTGCTACTATCAGTCCTTGTCTTCGTCAATTTGTATAGCCACTATATCACCATATCATTTAACATCAGGTCTAGTGAATAATATATTATATTGTGCAATACAATATGAAGGGTGTGGCTTACTATTGGTTGGTTATGTTTGCAGCAATATATTTGGTCCATAGGTCGTCTACGAAATTGAAGGTCTTCTCAACTAAAACCTTCATTGGAATCCTTTTCTATCTAGTCGTCTAAGGTCCTCTACTTTGTGAGTGCTGGTGAAGTTCTATCAATATTCTATCTTTATTCTCGTTCTACAAAATGTACACATTTAGAAAAAAACGTGTACATACAACCACATTGAATCACTCAAACAAACCAGCTAGTCCCATCCTCATATTAAATATTCTAGTCTTGAAATGAATCCTTTTCAGCAAATAACATAGCAGATGGTTAAGGCTTTCTACCCAAAAGGGATTGGCATTGATATACATGTAGTATCAGGTTGGCAACATGTACTAACTTTACAAAATGATTCAGCAAATCTACCATGTAAGTACATCTATCTCTTGAATGCCTTGACAGCCAATCAGTTATCCATGGATTATTTGGCATTTCTTTACTAGGTGTATAATTGGGAAGGTGACAGGGAGAGCTACTGTGACAACAGGAAAGGACACCCTAAATACAATCAGAGTGTACCAAATCAGTATTACTGAAGCTTACAAATGTTACAGCATACTGCGTAGTGTGAGGGTATGTTTCTAATCATTGAATGAAGGGCCTCTGGGTTGTCTTCACACTTTTGCATGGCCCAATATACATGGATTTTAACGGATCTTCCTAAAAAAAACCCAAAAATGTTAGGAGAAATTAAAGTTGCTTGTCACACATACTTGTAAAATAGTTCAGGAAACCATGATATTCCCTCGTCTTTTTCCCTGCCCTCACTAATACACTGTACGCTTCAATACTTGTACTACTTGTAAACCACAATATTTATTTACCATAGTCTTTATCATGGTCTATATTGAAAGGTTTAGTTGATGTGAACTCCTTGGTGTTTTCATTTCGCGAGCAAACTCGTCTTCTCAGCACAATCCATCATGGCGGTCAAAAGATCCAGTTCTGCGTTTCCAAAAGAACTAAGAATGTCTTCCTCTAAACGCCTCTTTCTGAGCTTTACCTCCAAACTCTACAGCTAGTGACGCATTTACTTGATCTCGGGTCTTAGGAAGTTCTTCAATAGAATTACTAATTATTTTCGATTTAACAACGAAAAAAAGGCATGTGTACTATAATTGCTGTTTCACATCATACAGTTAGGAACATAGCGGAAGTCCCAACACACACATGTAAGAAAAGGACATTCAAAGTCAGCCCATGATGTAGTCACTATTGCCATTTCGATGGAAAAAAGTGAAATCATTTTGGACAGCCCAGACACTTGTATATGTCATTTAAGATAAGCTGATGGTTGTTAAAAGCTCACAATGAAGCCTATCAAAATAGGATATATAATGATTATAAAAAATGAATGCTCAAAATGAAGCCTAAGCAATTGTTACAGTATAAAGAACAATTGCTGAAAATAAAGCCTATTAAATAGGCTATGGTTGTTATAAAAACCGATTGCAAAATTAAGGCTATACAATAAGCTGAGGTTGCTACAAAGAACGAATGCTTAAAACAAAGACTATAAACTATGATTCTTATCAGAAGGAATGCTCAAAATGAAACCTATAAAAATAGGCTATTGGTTGTTCATAAAGAACAATGCTCAAAACGAAGCCAAAGATAATTATAAAGAATGAATACTTAAAAATAAAGCCTAAGATAGGCTAATGGTTGCTATAAAGAACAAATGCTCAAAATAAAGCCTCAAATAGGCTGATGGTTGCTAAGCTCAATACAAAGCCTAACATACACTGATGGTTATCACAAATAGGGCCTAAACAAATATCCTTTTTCAACATTCGAATGTTTGGTGGAAAGCACAAACGAACATTTGATTGATTTTAGGTACACAAAAATTGAAATGCATGCAATACAAATTGTAAATGTAAGCTGTAAACAAGGCTAATATTAATTTTAGAGCAACTTCATGCTATATTCAACGTTTCCTCTCAGGCTTATTGGCGCACAAATGGCCCTTATAAACTTAATTTGACCAAAAATGTTACTAGTTTCATTTTAAAAAGATATATCTAAAAAGTTCGAATGTTAAATACTAAACGAACATTCTAATGCTCCCAACGAATGTTCGAATTTTCCAACATTTGTTCAGGCCCTAATTACAAAAGAACAAATGCTCACAATAAAGCCTAAGGTACAGTATAGTGAGAAAAAAAAGCTAACTAGGGTAGAGAAGTGCAAAGTAGTTAGCACCTTAATACCCAAGCATGTATTTACTGCATGTTGAATGGTAATACCAATGTATTAGCACAGTAGAGCGTGTAAATTACCTAAGTAGGTTAACAGTAGCTACTTAGCTTGTTTTTTTTTGCACTATACTGTACATGTAGGCTAATGGTTGTTATAAAGAACAAATACTCAAAACAATATAGGCTGATAGTTGCTATAAAAAATAAACGCTCAAAACAAAGCCTAAAATACATGTACATGTAGGCTGATGGATGCTATAAAAAAAGGAATGCTCAAAACGATATAGGCTAATGGTTGTTACACATGCTTTTGATGTGAAACCATAGGTACAGTATAAGGCAAAAAAAAACGCTAAGTAAAGCAGAGTGGCTACTGTTAATCTGCTTAGGTAATTTACACATTATACTGTGTGAATACCTTGTAACTAGAGTGTAACTACCTTCAGTAGCAAAAACTTTTTGCTACTGTATTATAAATACATTTCTGCATGAACCATTCCCTTGTCACAAGAGGCCCATATTGTATGACATTTCAAATCCACATGTGCTTGTATTTACTATTATACCGCTCATTTATAAAGCAACTACCCTACTTTACTGTGAGGCACTGCTCTACTCTACCTGGAAAGTACTTAGGAAGTATGGTGCTAACTACTTGCCTCTACTCAGCACCTACTCTACCCTACTTAGCGTTTTTTTTGCCCTATACTGTATTTTATTTCCGTGTTACTCCAAATACTATAGTACAAATCAGTGTAGGCAAGAAATAAAAAAAAAACCAAAAAAAGAGTAAGAACAGCGAATTTTGTTGGCTGATACTAACAGATGCATGGAAATTACTACACCAAGTGAGCTTCAAAATGGTAGTTATAAGCATACATATACATGTACATAAAAAGGTTATTACCTCCAAATTACATGAAATATTTTTGAATCTATTGCAACAAAGGCTTTTGCATAAAATCCAGACTACTTTGCACAGCATTTTGCCAACAAATGGGCATGACTGAACAGATTTTACGCTAATGCTTAACTGCTACATCAAAAAGAAGCACATGTTTGTGGTTTAACAATGAAAGCATGGATGTCTAAAGAACGAATGCACAAAACGAAGCCTATAAAATAGGCTAAAGGTTGTTATAAAGAATGTATCCTCAAAACAAAGCCTAAGATACGCTGATGGTTATACATGTATGAAGAACAAAGATAAGTGTTGCAACAAAGAATCATGACAGCTGGATATAACACAGTAATAAACTGCACAACAAACAATGACCCCTTCTAAAAACAGTTGCTACGAAACGAAGACGAAACGTTAATTTCTTTATTCAATGTACTGTATGCTGATGGTTGTTATGAAGAAAAAATGCTCAGAACGAAGCCTATGCTACACTCATGGTTGTTACAAAGAACGAATGCTGAAAACGAAGCCTAAGATACGCTGATGGTTGTTATGAAGAATAAATGCTCAGAACAAAGCCAAGATACACTGATGGTTGTTACAAAGAACGAATGCTCAAAATGAAACCTAAAATACGCTGATGGCTGAAAAGAACAAATGCTCAAAACGAAAATCTAACATAAGCTGATGGTTGTTATGAAGAACGAATGCTCCTAACAAAGCCAAAGATACACTGATGGCTGAAAAGAACAAATGCTCAAAACGAAAATCTAACATACGCTGATGGTTGTTATGAAGAACGAATGCTCCTAACGAAGCCAAAGATACGCTGATGGCTGAAAAGAACAAAATGCTCAAAACGAAAATCTAACGTACGCTGATGGTTGTTATGAAGAACGAATGCTCCTAACAAAGCCAAAGATACACTGATGGCTGAAAAGAACAAATGCTCAAAACGAAAATCTAACATACGCTGATGGTTGTTATGAAGAACGAATGCTCCTAACGAAGCCAAAGATACGCTGATGGCTGAAAAGAACAAAATGCTCAAAACGAAAATCTAACGTACGCTGATGGTTGTTATGAAGAACGAATGCTCCTAACAAAGCCAAAGATACACTGATGGCTGAAAAGAACAAATGCTCAAAACGAAAATCTAACATACGCTGATGGTTGTTATGAAGAACGAATGCTCCTAA
>JAYJLX010039167.1:0-38312 GCA_036873525.1 Chalinula nematifera
AAAGTTCCTTCATTATTTCGGTAGTGCTCAAGAACTGAACTGGCCATGGTGTGTGCGTACAGTACTATCCAATAATATGTTGTATGTTAGTGATCACAAGAATGAGAGAATACTTGTGTATTCACTATGAAGACTAGGGTCATACTATTAGTTTTTTTTTTTTTTTTTGGTTGTATATTTTAGCATAATTAATTATTAATAATTTTTTTTATTTTGGTCTTTAATAATAATTTGCATCCTGCAACAATATGTTGAGACTGCATGCATCTGATACTGGACATACTGTCATGCCATCTACACAGCTGGGCTAGCTGGCTGTGCTGCATAAAAAGCGAAATTATAACTATGCACATGTAGATCTATGTGCATTCAGCCCCTCCCCTTCAATCCCACATGTTTGTAGTAAATCTAAAAGAGTACTAACAATGACACGGAGAACACGTGTACTTTAACTACTAAATATGGTGAGTGAAGGAATAAGTTAGCCATTTATTGCAGTGAATATAACCTCTTTTACTCTCTCATAGGCCATCATTCATCTATTTCATAATATTATCCGTTCACCTTCCTCTCTATTCTTTACTGGTAGCCGTCAGCTGCTAGTCTCACAGACCAGGAAAGCCACTCTACTCTCCACCTTCAAGTTCGCCGATAACACAGAGAATGCTAAGAGAGTAACAGTGGAAGACAAACCGTACTGCATTAAAATGGCCAAGAACAAGAAGCAAGCTGGATTCGGTGATATAATAACTGTAGCTCACCGTGGCAAAGTGTATAAGGCTCTAATAGTAAGTAATCGTAGACCAAGCAAGACATTACCTCGATATGATCACGAGTATATCGTGTTGTTGAACGATAAACTGGAACCGATTGGAACTCGTGTTACTATACCGTTACCATCGCAGCTCAGGAAATACAAGATGCACTCTAAACTACTGGCAATAACATCCAGATTTATATAGCAGGAATTATTGATTAATATTGTACTTGTATGCTTAGTTATTTGTTACATCTATTAAGGATGGTCTAACTAGTATTGTTCCCCCTATCTCCTCTACTATTATGATTGATTGAGTGTCACACCGCGAACCGTAACTGTGACAATTAGGATTTGATCTTTTGACTTCTACTATTTCGTTTTACACCAATAGACTAGTCTATTGTAGGAATTGTAGGACTGGGAATGAAACTAGGTCTGAACTTATCTAAACTAGCCTCAGAATTGAGCCACACCTCTTGAGTTTGGAAATTAATTATTCAAGTAGCTAGGCGCCAAATTTATTTTTATAACTCTTAATAATCATTAATTAACTGGAAATTCAACATGGCCGGTTTTAGCGAGGATTTCAGCTCTCAGATTTCAGAGGATTTTATTGGAAATAAACAGATTTCTTGACCTTAACAAGTAGGCCTACAGGAAGGGGATCTTTTCTGGAAGATTGGCGAATAAAATCACTCTACATTCAATCCTGTAATAGATTATAGGTTAGTACTTGTAGTCTTGCATACAATATCTTATCTGGTCATAGTTTTTTATCTCAAAAACTCCTATGTAATGACCAACCACATACAGGTACCCCTTTTTGTTCTTTGAACACACCCTCATTTATCCTATACAGACTAATTATAGTCTCGCGTAGCCAGCCCCTCCTACATGTACTCCTGACAGGGAGGGTCTGATCTACCTAATGTATTGTTTTTGTTCTTGTTCATGCCAATGGCTGGCTTACTGACCTTCAACAACCAGTAGTTCTTTGCCGTCTATGTTCATTTCAGCTGTTCTGCCTTACAGAAGCAATGAAAAAGATGAGAAAATTTATCATACAGTAAGAGTGGCCTTTTTTTCACATGATTTTCTGTAGATTACTATAGATTCTGGAAGATTATAGGATCATCAACTTTTGGTGATCCAGAACAAAAGTGAAGATAGATAGACCAGACCCTTCCCGTCAAGAGTAGGAGGGGCTAACTACGCAAGATTAGACTAATTATAATGTCCACACACTTGCACAGTAGAGTCCTTGGTACTGTATAGTTCACTGTGACTATAACGTGTACTTAAAACTCATTTTATAGCTTTTATTAATGAAGGGTTAAGTTATTAATATCTAAAGGTGCTCTAGCTTAAGCATAATTTGTTACAAATATAAATTTGTTTTAATGTTGCCTTATTATCTGAGCTGGCCGGCCCCACCCCATTTCCTTTGCTACATAAATTTAACCCATGTCTACCCAACCGTAGAGGATAATTGTTTTTCCATTACAAAAATCATTTGTCGTTAGTTCTTCAAAATACCACTATTTTTAAACTAAAGAAAGAAAAGTAGCAGATATAAAAATATCTAGTATATGAAAAAAAGTTTACAATGTATAGTGTGTGTATTAATACATACATAACTATGGTTCTTTTAAAATTCTAAACTAAAGGAAGAAATGTAGCAGATATAAAAATATCTAAAAATAGTCTACAATATACATGTGTGTGTATTAATACTGTTAGCTATGGTTAAAATGTAGCCTTTTTATATACTATATAATAAGAAAAGCAGCTAATAGAAATTATTTATAATTAGTTATTGTCGCTTCCTTTTGTTGAGTGGGTGTGTCACTATACGATCTTTTGTCTGTGTAGAGCCATTAGGGAAGAATACTTGGTCAAGATGTGCGTGTTGTTGTGGTTGGCCTCCATTATTATTGGGTGATAATGGAGGGCTGAGGCTGGGAGGGGAGCTGTAACCACTATCGTCTGATGGTGGCCCTTTTGCCTTGGGTATACCTGTATTATATTGTGGGGTACCAGTAGCAGCTGATATTGAGAGTACAGGTATCTCATTGGGTGGTGTTGGTGAGCTCAGTCCGCTGTCAGTAGGTGATGGGGGTGTTGGATTGCCGTCATTGGGTTGGGTGTTTTCAGGGATATTCAGTGGTGAAGGGACATTATTCACTTGTTCCTCCTCGTCAGAAGACTGGCTTTCATCTGCTGAAGAAGGAGGTTCATTATCACTTGATGAAGACTGATTGTCATGTGCTTTTTCTTTCTTTGTTTTCTTTTTCATTTTAGCTGGTTTCTTGGATAGTGTTGATGTCAGTTGTAATTGATCTGGATTTTTTTTCTTTACTTTAGTTACTTCTTTACTTGGAATTGGGGTTGCTGTGGTTGAAAATCTTTCACCAATTTTCTTTCCATTTTCATAGTCTTCATGTATTATTACTTGCTTCAGAGATTTTTCTTTTAAGTGTTTGGTATCTGAATGCAAGCTAACCCCATCGCCGCCATCTATTGTTCCACGTATTGCATTAGATAGAGCAGTTTCATTAATCATGGCCTTCTCTGTCCTAGCAGGAACTTTGTTTGGCGGTTTTGTAACTCTTTCAGGTTTAGGTATTTTGATAGGCTCTTGTGGTTGCTGAACTGGTACATGTATTCTTTGTGATGCTTTAACAGGAACAATTTTATGTATTGGTTGTTTCACTCTCTCTACTGTATTTCTTCTAACAGGAGTTTCTTGAGTTTGTATTCCACCAGCATATTGATTTACATTTTCAATAAACCTGCCAATCATCTGTGGTATTGGAACTGTTTCTGCATACAATTCAGCCCATGATGTTACATCTGGTATTACTGACTTCATTCCATCTTTGTCTATAATCATTGATATTGGCTTTTGACAATCTAAGCCTTCATACATGAAGTTGTAGTCATTTATGCTCATTCGTACTTTTGTGACACTTTTCAAACCAGCTGGATGGATTATCGTTGTTATATATTCAACACCACTTGTTTTTTTGTTCATGTCCATGGTTATTTGTAGGTCATCTCCCTTTTCCGCTGCTTTAGTCATCATATCTTGTTGGAGCTGTTTCATTTGCATGTCCATAACATCAGTTTTGAGGCATGGCTCTACTTTAAAAGGTACCACTTGTGATGGTCGTTTCTCTGTGTGGAGCTTCATCCATTCCTCATTAAACACAACTCCTTTCTCCTTCATCCATTCCACAGCAACGATAAGTTTCATGAGTTCCTGCATCTTCAGGAACAACGGCTCATCATAGTATGCTACGCTGTAGTAATAGTGGGTGATATATTCGGAATACATTGGATTAGTTTGATCAGTTATCCTCATTTTTGGCTCTTCTGTGAACAAAATTTCATTTTCACTTTCATCTACTTTGACATGATCGCAACTCATTAAGATGCTGAAACCTGTCCTTTCTCCTTTAGGAAAATCCATGTGTACAGCGAGATCTTCTACATTGCTTGTTTTTTGCCAAGATCGAAACTGTGTTTTAGATTCATTGCTCCTCGTACCAACATGTAGGCATTTCATGGACCAGTCAGCTTCAGAGAGCAGCTCACCTACTGAGGTACCTCGTAAATACTGTGGGCAGTATTGCTTATACATCCTTTCTAAACCATTAAAGGGATGAAAGGGATAATTTAATCCCGTGTAAAAAAACTCAGGTCGTTTCCCATCCGTTACAACCCTAGCAACAGTAGCCACATCTTCCTCTGTTAATGTCGGCAGTTCGCTGCAGTTGGCTGCATCGAACAATAGCTTAGGTAAACCATCTTCTTCAATAACCACTGAACGTAGTGATAGTCCTGTTTTAGGGAACTTGTAGTGGAAGGAGATTCCTGGATGACATTTGTTCGTAGCTGAAAGAATCTGTGATGACATGACTACTATAATAATGGCTATGCCTGTGGAATATACTGTGCTTTATACAGCTATGTGTAAAGGTGAGGATGACTCAACCAATGAATATACTCAAGTGCTATGAATAAATAAAAAACTGAATTTAGAGTTTATTAAGCTTACTGTGTTTCTTACATGTTTGCTATCTGTGTTTCTTATTTCTGTAGCTGCTATGTCTACATTGTACATGTAATAAAACTATGCGTACACATACTGTACACATACTGTACATGTATGTGTACACATGCACTGTACGTGTATGGCATGTGTTATACCTGGCCTTTTGTGAGTATATCTAATTAAAAGCCTGATTTGCATATTTTTTTTTTAATCAAAATCATTTTTCCTTCATAATGGTATTCATATGAGTAAATCTCACAATCTGGGATTTTTTTTTATTTATGAATTAGCTATAATAAATGTATAATGGTTAATTATAACAGTTAAGTTTAACCTTACATACATGTACATGTACTAGCTACATGTATTATACTTTATAGTATACCGTGTGGATGTATCAAAAGCGCTGATCATTCATTTATTCGCGGTCTAGAAGTGTTGGCCAGATGTTTTTCACTCAATATAGAACTCATGGCCAGAATTGTACTCGATACAGCACCTCTCGTGGTAAATTTAAATTATTGTTACAACTTACAAAACAGAAAACCCTACTTACCTCTGTGCTAAAATTTCATTGATGGTACTACAGACAGTACGTGCACCAGCAGTAAATGTTCCCCTCAATCTCATTGTTTCCAGTGAGAACACAGGGATGGAGAGGGGTGGAGGATGGGATTTCCCTGTTGATATTATTGTTGTTGTTTACCTGACCCACCATATTTAGTACATGTTTGAGTATTATTAATCAATGTGTGGCTGATAGAGTGGGTGGATGTGGTGTGAACACACAGTGAGCTTGAAAAGCGTTTAGTTGCATACAATATAATTGGCCTAACGAATTATCGCCATGGTTTCACCCTGTCACTCCTTAACAAGGGATTCTCTGTTTACCATTAACTGGTCATACATGTATGCATGTACATGTATAGTACATGTTCATGTACTGTATATAGTATACTATAGTGTACAAATATAGTGAGTGTCACCTTTCCTTTTCCTTTTACGATACATGTATAGTCCATATGTTGTGGGTGGTTGTTTGTAATGGAGTGTCTCTGCCCATTACAGTTTGTTGGGAATATCATCAACATACATGTAATTAGTGGATACAATTGCTTTTTAGGTATTATCCCTCTACAGTATATGTATGTGTACATGTATGTATATTAAAGTTAAAAGCAGAATTTACTGTGGCGTTGGTGTATTATTACGTGCATTACATAAATCTATTATAATTACGAGGGTTAAATCCAGCTTTAAAGGTCAAATCACTCCAAATACTGTAACGTTGTAATAAATTAGGCTTAGCATTATATTGTACATTCAGTATTAATCACTCTCATTGATACATGTATATTACCTATTCTTGGATTACTGCACATGTATTAATGAGTTCGTGACTCTATATGCTACGACCGTTACTATTTCATAGTTTACATTGGTGAAGGCTGCCACTCCCTGGAAGTTGCTACAGACAGGACTCCACACAGTCAGTCACCATGGAGTCCATTTACACTACCCGATGCAGCATGCTCTAAACCTACTCTATCTAGTATATAAACAACTACAGGTTAGTAGTCATGCAGTCAGTCAGCCATTAATAGTGCAATGTACGACATGTACTATAGTGATGTGTTTTATATAGTGTGTGTACTGCATGTATACATGTATGTACATGTACATGTATCTTGGTGTATGTACTGTATACAACATTACTGTAGATCTGGTATCATAGATGGATAGGATGGGTGTGTTAGGACGGTTCAGTGGTGGAATGTGTTTTAGTTTGGTTATTTGAGACATTCTGTCTGCAACGTTGTGTGCTTGCCTGGTGAATTTATCACTGAAGCTATACATGTACATAAACTGTATCTGTAGATTCTTGGAAGGCTTAATTGATGTATAATGTATAATGTACATACATATACCAAAACTGTACATTATACACGTACATGTACATTATACTTGTATGTATGCTTTATAGTGTGTGGTACACTGTTCTACTATTATAAGTCAAGGCATACATGTATATGCAATGTATTTATGTGCATGTATATACAGTATACATATATACGCATACATTGTATACGTGTACATGTAAATCCTTCAATGTGTTATTCTTACAGGTACTGTACTGTACATGTATGTTTTCGGAAAAAGAATAAAACAACTGTAAATTTGGTAGAATACTTTTTGGTAATTGCATAAATTGTAATGTACTATATACTACGTACTCTTGGTTGATCGTACACATGTACATGTATCTTAATGTAATTTAGTACTCCAGTATACAGGGGTTAGGCTAGGGTGAGCTGGGTCGAGTATCCGTAAAGGAGTTGAAATCATTTCGGTGTTTGTAGTAGCAACTGGAGTTCTAAAATTTTACTTTCAACTATTGTTCAACCATTTATTCTTGTTGTATTCCGTCCTGTTATGATCAAAAAGGTGTAGCTTCCTTTTAAAACTTGCGATATACATACGATGCATGCATATTGTACGTACGTATATATACATCAATAACAGTAAAGAATGACTTGTACTTCTTAATGAGAATTTGTAGGAGCGATCTCTACAAATTTCTGTTTGATTTTATCAAACAGAATTTCTTCCTGTTACTCTTCCAGGATTTAATTTGTTATTATTATGCTGTAATACTATAAAACATATAGTTGGTTATGCAAAGATACATAATTTAGAATCACTAATGTTCCTTATGTGCATGTACATGTACGCATTTATATATTGTACATTTAGTTATTACACTTTTTAATTAGTAATCGAGGTACTTGTGTAAATCAGTTTTTTTCATGGTACGTATTAGTACGTACGTACGTATAGTACTTATATTATTGCATGGATTGATAGGGGTTTCATTAGCTGATTCATAAACATGCATAAGCTCCTCCTTATTGATCGGCAATTACTGATTGTTACATAATCTTTCCCTCCCGATCGTGTGCTTTTGGTTTTTTGTTTATATTTTGAATAATATAATTGTTTGTAGTGATACCCGAAACCGTCAATAGAGACAAAGTGACTATCAAGGAAGCTGAAATGTTTTGGAATGCCAATAATCAATTAGAATTTGCCAAAATATTTGTGCGCTGTTTGTGTGTGTTTTTTTTGTTGTTGTTAGAAATAATCTGTTTTGCATACGAAAAGAAGTTTCTTGCATGCGAAACTGTTTTTAGTGCACATTTTTTTTTTTAATTACATGTATACATCACGTATACAACATGGAACCTCCATAATTCGGACACCACTGGACCTATACCAACTGTCCTGATTGCAGAGGTGACCTTTTTTCAGAGGTCAACCTTTTTATTGTTGAACATTTATTTAAACGAAAGAAATAGCTTAATTTACTTAATTTACATACATGTACATGATTAAACTTACGTACATACATATAACTTCGCTTTATCGAAAGCTACGTACATGTATCTTTACTGCCATTAGTATAGTATGAGATTTTACTATTTCTTTGTTCCAGCGCTATTCCGAACTTCACTATTGTTATCATAACCACACCCATTACCACACCGCTGGCTGTTATACAGAGAGAGTGCTTTATATGCAGTATTGTAATTCTGTCCATCTGGGCTTTTTTTTTTACAATGTGCATTTCTTTTTAATTTAGTATTTGTACATGCAGCATGTCCATGCACCTATTGTACATTGTACATGTACATGTACATACATGCATGCATGTATATAACATGTACAGTCTGTACATACATGTATATAAACCGTTTGCACGCTAATTTTAATATCCGTTTTTGATAACCGGGCGGCCATGTTGGTGCCCCACTTTTCATTATACGAGTAGAAGAATAATAGTTTTACACGTTTATACCAATAAAACAAAAGCAATTCGACTAAATACTTACACCATTCATCTTCTCGTGTTATTCTGCATAGCATATAATAAAATAATATTCCAAAACGATCGAGTTTCTGAAATCGCAATAGAAGCTCCTATTCACTGGAGCACCAACATGGCGGAATTTCCAAAAATTTATGGAAATATACAACTGGTTAATTAAATTTCAAATTTTACCGCGGCCGTGCAAACGGTCTATAACATGTACAGTCTGTACATACATGTACATGTATATAACATGTACAGTCTGTACACACACGTACATGTATATAACATGTACAGTCTGTACATACATGTATAGTCTGTACATACGTGTATATAACATGTACAGTCTGTACATGTAGTACATGTATACTGCTTTTATTAGTTTTTACTTTGTGTGTGTGCTAGTAGCATTCATTTGTAGAATTTTTTCTTTTTTTTTTTAATAGTTTACATTGGTTGGTCTGCCACTCCTGTAGAGAGGTCAACATACTGCTGCAAACTGACTTAAATTGTTGCAGTGTAAAGGTTTATCATAGATACATGTACCATTCAATAAGGTATGTGTGTGTGTGTATATATGTATGTGTGTGATGATAATGGGCTATGGGTGTGTGCATTATGGAGTAATGGAATGCTAATCAAGGGTAGGGTTTGATATGGCATATTATTCCCTTAATGATGCGTTAATTGTATCATATAACGAGTCAAACCCTTGCACATCTACAGTGCAGTATAGAAATGTACCTGTACTTCATATATATATGTACAGTACATAGTACTGTAAATCAAGAATTTTTCATCGTGGTTTTATTTCAGTTTATGTTTCAAACAACAAATTAAACACAATGAAAATTAATATAGCGCCTATAGCACCTGTATAAACTGGCCTCAATCAATGAAAATAAACCACATGAAAATTAACAAAATGAAATTTTTTCCAGCTGTAAATTGTATGCAACCCTAGCTACATGTACAATGTACATGTACATGTAGCTTATTGTATTGCATTGTTATAGGCTTTATATTCCTTATGTATGTGTTATTGTACCTTATAAAAATGTGTGTAGTTAAATATGCACTTTAACCCTTGTTCAGGTGTTCATTTGCCAAATATAATTATTATTGTAAAAAAATGTTATTCTGTGTGAGGTATGCATATAGATAGCTGCTATAGAGGGATAGATGGATTAACTGTCATTTTATTATAATCCTTTAATGCTCTATTGAGTTGAAATGTCTGGAAAGATCGGTTTATGTACACAACACAATTACTTGGTCATCCTGATGCAGTTCAGGAGTAAAATTGACTTTTGTACTTTCTATTTTTAAACTTTACGGCAATTAATCAATGCTTTTCCTTTGAAAAAAAGTTTTTTAGTTTTTTTGAATTTTTCCTAGACACCTGCATCATGTATGCAGATTATCATTGGTGTACATGTACCTAGCTACATACATGTACATGTAATACATTTACATATACAACATGTTATAACAGATGTCTTCATAATACATATACAGCTGGTGCATAATGATATTTTTTTTCATAACAAGTTTTTCAACTAAGCAATTTACTTAAAAATATTCAAGAATGTGGAAAATTAATCAGCTCTTTTTATGAAGTAGCTTGCTTGTGTCTCGATAGTCAAGTCTGCTTAGCAGCTGTTGTTTGTTCCCTGGATAATCTCTATTATAAGCTATTGTTATCATTTCAACTCTCCTGAGATGCCAAACCTTTGTTTTTAAACTATTTTTTTTTCTCTGCCTTCATCCAAATTTAGCTATAATTGGTTGTTTGTATTGTTGGGTGTGTGTTATATGGTTACAGCTGGTGTGAATTGGCAGGAGAGAGAGTAAAAGAGAGGGGGAATTACATGTACTGCGAATGTATACATGTAGATCGAACTGTGAGAAATATGGATGGCTGGATTGCTGTACTTATTTGGTAGTTGAACCATCTGCTATTTGTTCTTTTATAAATCTATTTTTCACTGTACTGTACATTACTGTATGTATGCTACATGTATACAAAAGTGGCAATAGCAATATGTTGGGGTAATGACAGTTACGTACATGTACATTAAATAATACTTTGATTGTTGTGTACAGTACATGTACATGTAGTTCATAGGGCATACTCATTGGTTTATTGTGTTAGTCTAACTGGTAGCTGATTGGCTGGGGTTTGTTTAGTGGATTGGGAGTTCAGACCAACCTGTATTAGTGGGCTCGCCTAGCAAATTCGCCAAATAAGAATTTTACATGTAATGTTACATTTCCAATGTTCTTGTTCCATTAATATTACCTAATAAGGTCTGCTTGTAATATCCTGATACATTTGTAATGTACATGTAATATGTAAATTTAAATGTACCATGCATTTACATGTGTACATAACACATTTTTTTTAAATTATTTTCATTGTAATTACAAGTTATTGGAACAAACGAGTTGTGGCCAAATGTTCATCAGACAAAGTGTTACTTGCTTAGCAATTGATTTGTGAACATTCTTAACATGTTCAAGATGACGTCGTTTGCTCAATATGTCACCGTAGCTGTGACACGCATGTACGTAGTTACATGTATACATGTACAGGTACATAATATGTACGTACATGCACATATTATTAATATTGAATTCAATGTAGTGTACAGGTACAACACTGTACATTATATGGTGTATTTCAAGCAATAATAATAAAAAAAATTGCATGTACACAACACGTACATGTACTACATGCACTGTACATGTATACATATCTACTTTTACATGTTTTAATAATAGAATAATTGAATTACATGTACTGTATATATTCAAGCAATAATTTCAGAAAATAATTGCGTCAATACATGCATTGTACATGTATAACTGTATATGCTCACTTTACATGTTTATTTTTGTCACAGTGAGAAGTGTATTGTAATGTATCTTATGTCATGTAACGTCAGTTGGACGGTATACATGTACATGTACGTCAGTTGTTATCACAGCACATGTACATGTACATACAATGTGTACATGTAATTAGTGTTTGGTTAAATTGTTCAATGTTCCAGTGCATTAATTAATTACAGATTGTCACTGATGTGATAAATAAATGCTTACGTTATAACCATGTTTTATGACGCTACGTTCCATGGTATACTGTGGAATACATTATTATTGGTAAAGGTACAAGGTTTCGGAATATTTAAATTAAACCTTGAAATTAATGTTAATTTTTAGTGATCCCTTTTTTTTTTTTAATTTTTTCGGTTCCACAGCACCACCTCCCAAAAAAAGAAAAAAATATCTGTTCATTGATTGTAAATGAGAGAGTAAAATAAAATAAAAGAATTTAATTACGTTCAAGGGCGTGTTCCCATGTGTTTAGTCACAACCTTTTAACCATGCTCATTATGATAAAGTAATTATAATGTATTGTACATACAGTTGTACAATACATGTTAGTTATACTGTGTGATGTACATGTATAGTGTTAAGCTAGTGTATAATTATGGATCGTGCTTGTACATGCGGTCTCCATGACGATGGATTTAAATTTTCATAATTGGAATTTGCACGATACACTAGCATATGCTTTAAGTTTTGTTTTACTCATTAGTTTCAATTATTAATGTATACTTGTGTCAGTATGTGTGATGAATCCTTTGCAAGTACTCTAGCCGTATTGTAATCATTATGTGCATTTGTTGCCATGGTTACGGCAGGCACATTGTATTAGGAAGAGCTGTTAAATTACTAAAAGTCAGTTTACATTGAGTTAGTCTTTTTCTCATTAACGTACGTTTCTCAATAATTGTGCAATTTATCCAGTTATTCAGAAATACATGTACATGTACTACATGTACAGATTGATGCATATATGTATGTACATGTACATGTAATACATTTCAGCCATGTACATGTAATCATGCATTATTGTGTTAATTATAACATGTAGTATCCTTTTTTAAGCTGGTAAATATATGTACATATATGTAAATATATGTACATGTGCATATATGTTCAAAAAGTTTTGTTAAGTTTCATTTGTATCTACTAGGTTTTTTGATAATTAATTTTTATTTATTTGCAATACACATACATATACATGTACATACAGTATAATAGCATTTTAGGACTATATAGTTACATGTACATATATTACAGTATATGTGTAGTAACAGAATCAATTTTTTTATAAAAAAATAATTATTATTTCCTGGTGTTCCTGTTACTACGGTTACCATTAGTATACAAAGCCTGCCTCAAGTTACAAAATGGCATAATATGATTTCAGTTAGTGTCAGATCATAGACTTGGACTATAATTGTGTTGCTAAGGATATTCTCTGTGTCCATCTGCTGTCATTAATTTCCATGTATGAAGTAATAGTAATGGCCGCCCCATGAAGATGTATTGACCCTACAGTGGATGTACTACTATATGTACAGTATAGTAGGCTGTTATATGGTTCACTGCATCTTATGACTTCATGTACATATGAACTTGAAGAGGATAGAAATGATGACTTCAGGATGTTCTCTTTATTTCTATATTTCAGTGTCAATATTGATTAACCTTTGTTTTTGATTTGCATAATCATTATGCATGCAGGCATATGGGTAGTAAAGGGAAGTTGCCATTTAATATCCGTATAGTTTACATTGTACTTATCAGAATCATTGATTTCTCATGAAATTTACCCTTATATATGTTCATGTACATGTACATATATAGCTAGGATTGATTATTGTTAATGTGATTGCTACTACAGTGTATGTACTGTACATATACATACAGCAGTGTATATTACAGTTATTGTTACTACTTGTATATGCCACATACATGTATACAATACAGTACAGTTGTACTGGTTTACATATGTACATGTAGTGTTGGTACTGACTCACTTGGCTAGTGCTACATACGTACATGTACATTGTATTATTGATGAATCCCCAGTCGCCCTATGCTTGTATGCTACTGTACATGTGAAAATTATTATTTTAACTAGTATTCAGTGCTGTCTAGACTTCCTTTAATTAGCTGTTTTCCTAATTCCTGAATAAGTTCTGTTGCTATTACATGAAATTACTGCAGTTCTCAGCACTGTCATTTACACAGTATTACTGATTAACAGTTATACATGTATATACAGTATAATATAGTACATGTATGTACAATATGTACCTGATGAGGGTAACAGATTAAAATGTTGTATTTTTGAACTGAACTAACAAGATCTGTTATCAATTAAATTTAATATTCAATTTTGTACATGCATGTACATTATATATACATGTACATACATTACACTCTTCTCATCCTGCCATGTTTCTTTATCCCGACCGAGTCTGCGAGTCTTAAATCATCCGTTTCATGTTGTTAATGATTTTTTGCTCTAATTGCTAAAACATGACTTGCTTTCGTTTTCGTATAGCATCTTTAATTACAAAGTATTCTATGTGGTTAAAACTAATGGTATCAGGTCCCCTTTACATGTGTGCAAGTATTGTGTAATGATGGCTACGGTTTGTGATAGTGGTTAATCCAGTAATTGACCCCCTCTTTAGATGCTATTATTGATTCTAATTACCTCCCATGTGTGTTACCCCATGTATGAGTGCTTGCATGTGCAGTGTCTCGGTTTGGTTTATAGGGTATCTTGTGCAATGTTTTATAATCAAGTTATTTATTTAAAGCTTCACCACAATAATTAAAGTTTTTTTTATTTTCAACTTTGGAATCCATGTTTTTTTTTAATCCTTTGCTCCCCCTCCCTCCCCTCCTCGCCCTCACCCACATCAATTAGTGGTACTGTACATGTACATGCATGTATTACATGTCACATGTTTAGATCACCCCACCAGTTGACATGCATGGAACGTCCATGTGTTATGTGTAATAGCCTCACTGTTCACCTTCCATGGAATGCCTTGAGATTGTCCAAAACCATCTCTTCAATTCGAGAAATTTTTAGGAGTGTTGTGAGACATTGGTAAACTCTCCAAGCACCATTGATTTATAAATAAGTGTAATATTCCTTTTGTCGTTATCTGTAGTGCCAATGGTTTAGCTTTTTCACACATTCCAGCGTTTATGGAATAGGGTGTATTCCATTAAGCCACCCACATATAGGCAGGTATGGCATGCATTATGTATATTCTACTGCAGTGTTGTACCAGCACTTCTCACTAGCTGTACAGTAAAAAAAAACTACAATATCTTTATTAACTGCTGTAAACAAGTTTACTAGTTCGGTTGCTGAAAGTCGTGTTATTTTGTAATTTGTAATTGAACATTTGTGACATCTCGGCATATCTGCCTGTACAGCACATTTAGTTGGTTACTGGTTTTCATTTTATGATAATTGTGTGTTTTGGTTATTGCTTTACTGCACATACATGTAATGCAGTGCTCTAGCTATACTGTACTAGTGTACTGCATGTACAGTGTATACATGTATGCCTGTATTACTGCTGAATACATGTGGCAGTTCTTTTTATTTTCTAAACTACTTGTGTATTAGATAGATTGATTGGAGGGAAGGGAGGGGGGGGGGGGGGGGGAAGGACCAAAAACTGCCTTTAAAGGCAATTTATAATTTCCGCTGTTCGAATCCACTGATAATTGTTGTCATTACTAGTTGTCACCCGTCATGGGAACTGACTTAATCTATGAATATCATCGAACAAAGTCTATAGGGATACATAAAATTCTACAGTACACTACATGTACATGTACATACTGTATGTACATGTACATTGTCCTATGTAGTAGTGTCTGTGCTTGCATAGTGTTCTACTGTGAATTGTTTCAATGATTGAGTGACTGTAAATAGTTAATTTGCCTATTGTCAGTTGTATTGATTTTCTTGTTAAACAAAAAGGAAGTGAAAGATAGATACAGAGTGTAGGAGACGTACAGTCTGCCATTTTGTTTTTTTCTCAGATCGTAATATTAGATAATTGGGCTTGCAGCCATCTTTACTCATACTACATGTATTTTTAATGTCCCTTTTTAATGTTTCAAGCAATATCAGCATTTCATCTTCCTTGTCATTGTTCATACATATTGCTATACTGAAAGTTGTTGGTTTGTCTTGTATTGAAATTTCCCTATACCCTATAAAGCAATAATTATTACAAGTGTGCTATTATCTTGGTTGGTTATGCTTTTCAGTGATGATTTCACTATGCCTGCCATTACTGTAAAATAAACGAATTTCCAACAAGAATTTGTTATTTACATGTATATTTTCTATTAGAGTGTTGGTACACTTCACTGTGTTTCGCTGTGTAATTTACAATAATTGATAGTAATACATACTGTAGCATACTGTAGCTTGAATAGAACTGTTTGTATATGATTATACGTACATGTACCCCCTCCCCCCCTTCTCTCCTAATCTACTCCCCTCATGGACGGCTGATTAAAATGTTGTTGTTCTCCTTTGTTGTGTACCAGCTAGACTACTTGTCTCCCTCAATCTCCCTCCCTTCTTCCCACATACAGTATACTAGAGATAAATATGTACATGTATTGTATACCACCAGTCCCTACGCCCTTGACTGTATTCCTTTTTTAGCATAGCATTTTTTTCCAGGGTTGAGTTTGTTGCTGTTTGTGCTATATGCATCTTTATTTATTGGGTGTACTGTAGTGTAACTAGTACACATCTCAATTTCACTATTTGTAATGCATCCATGTATTTGGCAGGTCTTTTGCCATTCCACTCGTCATTGTGGTTTGTAATTCATGTAGAGGAGGAGGAAAGATGTTGATGGCAGGTTTTGTTGACTGAAATGTTGTTCCCATCTACATATGTGCATGTGTGTTGGATGCAGCTTGTTGTTTTACCGAGTATTCTCACACATTTTTGACACATGATACATGTATATGCACATACATAACATGTGTACACTCCCTAAATTTGTCAGATTTAATGTATATTGTGTGTTTGTGTGCTATTTTTACTCTCTGATATACATGTATATACATTCTGAGCAGGTTTTAAATACGCATTACATGTATGTACATACTAGCTTGTGCTGTATGTGCACACATGGTTAAGTTATTCTTAATTGTATTAATGCGCAGTAACCAGCCTCATGAATGAACAGCTACTGTACATGTACATGATACTGTTTCTTGAACTCGTAGCACTAATTACTGTAGGAATGGAATCCTGGTTTTAAATTCAGCATCGAAGATTAAATTTGCCTTTTACATATACATGTACATGTACATGCAATTTACCTACTAAACACACTCACCTTGTATCAAAGGGTCACTCACTACTGATTACACTACAGATACAGTATATACAGTACATGTATGTACATGCAGGTACATGTAGTACCTGCATCTATCATATCGTACATGTACATGTAACTGAGTTGGAGGGCATTATTCATTCCACCAATTATTCACTCCATTATGAATTTACTCCTGCATGATTCTTACAATGTACATGTACATGTACATACATGTAGTACATGTATATGGGTACATGTACGTGTACATATGTACATGTACATTCTAATGTGTAATATGTACATGTGATTCGGACATGTATATGATTTGAGTTCCGTTATTTACTCATTATCATAATTATCATAAAATGATGTCATTGGTTATTTTACATTATTGGTACCTGAACTTGGAATGAGCATAGTTGCCAACAGCTGTTTTATGAATAACTCGTGCATTGCATTTCTGTCTGGTTCGCTTGCATTAAAGTGTGTGTGTGCTTTCTATTGTGGTTGTTTCCATTGTAATGATGATGTTTGTTCTATTTAAGGACTATATTACTGTTGTATATTGTGTACATGTATGTGTCTGTCTGGTGACAGGTGTTGAGGGCTATGCAAACCATCTTTCACTCCTTTTCAAACTTGAATGCTTCAAGTTCCTTTTGCCTTATCAGCTCAGATCATCAGAGAAGGGAGCTGCCTTGCATGTGTATAGTATACAGTACATACAATATACGTACTGTGTGTATTGTACATGTATGTATTGCAATGTGGTTTTAAGTGCATACTGATACACTATTGGATTTGTGAGAGTTTCATTTATGTGTACAGTATAGTCATTATTAGAATGGCCTTATAACTGCCAGTGGTACTTGGATCGAGTTACATGTACTTGTACTTATACTTGTACATGTACATGTAGTTTCACAACCACTTCAACCAAAAAATTCTTCTAGTAGTCTTTCATTGATATTTGTAGTTTGTCGAGTTTCGAAACAACAAGCTCTTTGAAATTCCTCTATACAAAAGAGAAAGGCAATTTTGATTTATTTTTTCCCCATAATGGCAGTTTAATTATGTTGTTTACGTTTGCTCATTATGAACTGACTTTAGTATCATCCAATAATACGTAGATGTTGGCATGTAATATTGATTGAATTGACTATTTGCAGTAGTAATATTAATTGTATTGCTGTACTCATTATATTGTACTAACGCTATATAGAACAATTAATTATGTCATCTCCGTATCCTTCATTTGTTCCGTTATTTTGTCCCAACCAATTTCAGTTTTGTCAATAGTTTTTTATTTGGATTTGAATTCCTTGGTTCCTCTTCTCACACAAATATCAAGGAGCTAATTGAAACCCATTCAGTGAATAGTCATTCGAGACAAATTATCTATTAGCTTTGTGTTGGTAGTTTTAAACCAATTTCTTTTATTTCAAGTCATGCCTCTTTTTTTTTTCTCAAAACCTGCCAGCCTTGCAATATAAATTTACACGTATATCATACCCTGCTCCTCTCTCTCTGCCTAAATTGCCTGCCATGCAGTAATCTCTACAATAACTTGCATACTGTTCAGTATATGCATACAAATGTGTGTTCACCTCTATTTCACGGTATATTAGATGCATGTATTCTTCGTGCCCACTCCCACATGTGTACAGCTTGTACTTGAGTCACTATGTCTGCTCTCAAATACCATCAAAATGATAACAACCTACATGTGCTGTTTACTGCGGTCGGTTTCTGTGTGGGTTTTATTAATATTAATAGTGCGTTATGTAATTAGTTGGCAAGTTGATTTTTTTTTCGTTCTTTAAATCTGTATGCTTTATGAATTCCACCAAGTCAATTGTCGGTGAGATTGTTTTTCGTTTCTTGTCAGTTTATTGCAAAAGAAAGAAAAAACTATCGTATTAAAAGTGCTAATTGCCAAACAAACCCAACCAGTGGAGTAATAGTAGTAGTTGAACTGTACAATGTATACAGTATAGGTACACATACTATACTGTACATATAGAGTCCTAGCTAGTCCCATTGTCTGTGTTTAGACCACCATCCTTTGCTAAGGCTTGTTTGATGTGCCTCTTTACACACTTGATTTCCTCTCTGTAGTTTGTTTTACCTCCCTGATTTTAATCTTTCATTCAACAATCGTACTGCGTATGTACATGTACCTCCCTAATTCAATAATTCACTACCTGATGTTTTAACCATATATGGAAGGGGCTTACTGGTATTTGCATGCATGTAGCTTATTCACATATTCCCTAGCATCATTTAACACAATCGTACTATTTAACGTATTTTATGGTATTTCTGTAATGTGTTATTTTTTTCAAGGTGCACATACATTACATGTACATATCAATCAATGTCTTGTCTATGCCTACATGTACAATTCCAGCTGTTCTACTAGTACATATGTTTTGTGTCATAATATTTAATTACATGTACATTTTTTCCCTGTAAATACATGCATGTACATGTACACATGTATACATGTGCATGAATGGCAGTGACCATGGCTGCATGCACATGTAAAAATTTTTTATCAATTAATAGTGAGGTATCTTTAAGCATATATCTCGTGTTTGGAAATCATTAAATATTTTGTATACATGTACTGTACATGTACTGTATTTATCACCCTGCTTACATGTACATTATTTTATATTAGTGCACATACATGTATACATGTGTGTACATGTACATACTACATGTGTGTACCTCGGTACGTACTGTACATACAATTGTTGCATGCATGTAATTGTGTAGTAGATGAGTGTGTGTGTGTGTTTATCCATGTGTTTTATTGAGTATAGTTGCATTGCTGGACTAGTGGTCTATTGGGTATTATAGTGGTAGTTTTAATTGGACAGTTAGCTCAAGGATATTTGTCTCACACACATCACACCAATCATCCATTACACATGCATGTATACATTATAATATATGTAATGTACATATACATATAGAGTCACATGCATACTGCATAGTACATTGTATGTTATTGTGCACATGTACATGAACTATTGTTAAATACATCCAATTACATGTATTTCTACATACATGTACGTGTATGTGTACTTACAGCTATATGTATAGTTGCATGTACTATACATGTACTGTACATGCATTTAGTGCGATATTGGGTATTTTGCCTTCTATGCTGCCAGATTTATTGCTGTTATTCATCCTCCCCTCCTCCTCTCCTATGGCTGGGGGAACAAGGGAAGAGGGGGGAGGGTGGAGGGGGGGGTGGGAGTTTTGTTTATATTCACATGACATACATGTACATGTGCATTTTTTTTTTCTTTTTTTGCTTTCAATTCTGGTATATTTTACATTCTTTTTATTGTGTAATTGTATTAGGAAGAGTTTGTGGTTTTCCTGACTTGCATGTATGGATTTGCAATGGACTGGAAATTAATGTTGTGGCTCTGAGTGTCATGCCAAGTGGAAGCTTTTCTAAATTGGGACAATTTTTTGGAGGAATAACTAGTTGCTGTTTCGGTTAGTATATGTACCGTACATGTACAGTATCTACATGTATTACGTACCTCAGAGTTTCTTTTAATTGTTTAATAAAGAGAATTCTCGTAATTGGAACCATCAGTTGTTTTTCCCAATGTTTGCTGACTTGGCATTCACTAGTTTAATTGGCCACACCTTCCAATCTGTTTAGTACAGTGTTTATTTAATAATCCGATGTTATATATGCATACATGTACATGTATTGTTGTACATGTACTGTGCCTTTGTATAGTAGTCATAAAGAGTGGTTTAATACAGTGTGTATGCATGTACATTATATATGTACATGTACATGTGTACATGCACATATTGGCACCCTTTAGTTTACTGTACACGTGTAGATCTCTGATCAATCTGTACCATTTGTCTGCCTATTGTTGTCTGTTAGAATTGATCATTATAGTTGTTGGTATTACATCTTCAAAGGGTGTAGTCTTGGATAGTGCTAGCTAGCATGTCTCTTGCTATAGCTTTAGCCGTCTTCAGTTCTGTGTCTATATTTGTTGTTGCTGAGCAAGTGAGCTGAGTATACTTGCAAGTGTCAATTGATTATCAATGGATATAGAGTCTTACATGTATGTGACATACTGTAGCTGACTACACATGTACCTGTACTCCACAATAGAGAGGTTCCATTGTACATATGCATGACCTTTCTTACTCTTCGGTCATCATGTGTTTTTTTTCCTGATGTTTATTAGCATGAATGGCATTTCTCTCCCTTCCTTTTTCTATTCTTGCTGTGATTCGTCACCGCACATAACTAGATTCATTGATCGACACTACAATTCAGACAAAAAAAAAAGAAATCATGTTGTTCCCATTATACCAATTAAACTTGAGTCATAGAACAATTGCCCTTTTAGGGAATATTGTACACATGTACTTACAATAACATGTCTACATGTACAACATGTTAACCAATACATGTCAGCTAGTACATGTGCAGGTAATATGTAAATGCATGTAGTACATGTACATGTAGATACATGTACCAGACTGCCAATTATAGGCATTGAAATAATGAGTAGTTTGTACTTGTAGTTGGTTATGCCATCTTGACGTCATATTGGTGATGCACATAGGCAGCAGCTGCTGTAATAGTATATCATTGTCTCCTTTTCTGTTTTACTGTGGGAACGTACGTACAGGTCTGTAGTAGCTGAATGGCTACAAGATAGTAGTCATAGACCTAGTAAGTATGGAGGATCATAAGAGTTGAAGTATTGTATTACCAATTGATTAATTAGTGTTTTTTTTTTTGGAGTAATTAGTGGTTTCGTTTAAAATTGTTGAATTTATCAATACAGATAAAGTACATGTAGTATAGTACTGTATTGTTTACCATTCGATTACGAATGTACATGTATCCACACAGTACATGTAAATGGAGTCTAATTGTGTATTATTTGTTACAAACGGTTGTTGCTATGGTTTTGATGTGTAGAGGAGGAGAGGGTTAAGCGTTTGTAACTATAGGGTCCTTTGTAAGGGTTGATATCACATCCCCTGTAGCCATATGACCCTCAGCTATACAACATGGCCCTCAGCAATATGTACATGTACATGTATGCAAGTGAAGCTATAATAGTTGAGTTTTGTTCAAAATATGTGCAGCTGTAAACGTTGTGCAACTTTACATAAGAACCTAAGAATAGTTCTCACTATGCTGGCATGTTCAGCTGTGTTAATATACAGTAAAATATGGAAATCTCTTATTTGTTTTAGTACTCTGAACCCAAGTCAGTGAGTCAGCCTGTCATTGAGAAACATTTTCCTCCGTTTGCAATTTGCCAGATATTTTTCATTTCCTACTTTGCAGGTTCCTCTGCTGTTAGGAAACACATACAGTACATGTACAATACATGTACATGAACATACACGTACATATGTATATACAGTACACCTAGTACTTGTATATAATCATGCATTTGCCAATTTCGTGTTATGAATTGCATAATTGTTCAATTTCAATGAAGTTGTCTTCATTTCCCCTATTCTTTTGCCGCTTGTACGCTACGTTTAACTGTTTCCTTCCTATGACAGTTAGTGACGCTGTTCAATCCTCCTGGTGTATCCGTGCATGTGTACAGTGCTATGTAGCTAGTGCTTAGCATGCATTTTATTACTTTTTATTGACTCATCTAAAGTTATTTGTACCAAGCGTGTCTCAGGTGTTTTAGCTTTGCTTTGATATTTTTAAGCTACATGTGCATACAAACATAAACCTGATCACGTACAATGTATATATCGTAGGAGTGTGCACGCACCTATAATTGTTCACTAGTCAACTACAGTAGCTCGTGCACCCTGGCTACTTGTACATGTATGTCAAATTGTCAATTAATGTTATTACTAGGGGCTTGATTCATGCATGTACATGTACATAATACATATTTGTGTACATTAATTTAAATTATTTGTTGCTTTATGCGATTAAGCCTTACTGGTAGCGAAGGGATTGAGAAAGTAAAGGAAGGGGGGGGGGGGTGGAGGGAGGTGGATGGACTACCAGGGATTTCTTTTAAATAATCATTTTCCATCTTGTTATTCAGAATGCATTAATGAAGGTAAAGAGTAGAGTGTATGTATGGTATTCACACTCTATCAAGGAAGAATCATACACAAAACGGGAGGTCTCCCACACACACACATACACACACACGACATTACTCACCCTATTATACACACAAACAGTAATATTATAATGGAATTAATAGTCATTGGCTCTTCCACTGTTTTAATGAGCATTTGTTAGGTTGTTATTGTATCAATGAATTGATGAATCAATCTTATTAATTAATTTCGTCTTTATTTAGAGGTATTTAATCAGATGATATTAATTGTGTGTGTGTGTGTTGGTGAGTGTGTGTGGTGTCTTCTATGAGCTCTTTGTTTATTTGCTGGTATTTTGAGTGGGCTCAAGTGAAACCACATGAGATAAGGGGGTTGTTTGCTGGTGATTTAACCACAATGATCTATCTCTCTCTCTGTTTAGTAATAGATTATTTTTCTTTTAAAATGCATTATTTCAAGCAGTTTTTCCCTTCTCTCTGTGTTATTTTGTCTCTCAGTACATACATGTACTTGTATAGAGCAGTGTGTACAGTACAACAGTATGTTTACGAACTGGTACATTGAGCTTATATTTATACTGTATTATTAATTGTTATTCTCACTGGAATATTATCATCCTGATAGAATTAGCTGTTGGAAAACTGGCTATGCACATACATGTACATGTATCATGTAACCTTTAAATTCATTGGGTATATACTGTACATGTATATGTACATGTATGTACTGTTAGACTATGTACTGTAAATATACATGACTAACTTTTGTTTTGAGAACTATTGACTCTTGTGCCTAGAGAATTAGGATCGTTACACCATTTTAATTATTATAAATACATTTTTAATAATGTATTGCAGTGCTGATTGTATACCATTACCTACTTGCACAATACATACATGTACATGCATGTACTGTGTATGTGTGTCTACAATGTGCCAATGTGCTGTATATATTGGGCTCACAGTCATGAAGCCAGCTGGTTTAAGTTCCCTTCGTAATATGTATTCCGGTAGTTTTTGTACAGGATGCCAGTGGGAGTCATATTGATTGGCCAAGGTGCAATTGATAATAATGGAAAGTTTTGAAAATTGTGATTCAATTATTGGAAACCGAAGATGAAATAATTTATCGACATTAAATTTTTTATTTTTTTATTTCCATATATGGGAATTAGTTGAGTTTAATAAACCACTAGAGTACAGCAACGAGCAAACCCTGGTATAACAGCTTAGTTTACTATTACAATAATCTAAACATACATGTACACTATATGTACATGTGTATACATTATATACGGTAAATGTGCAACACATGTAGTACATGCATGTACGTGTATGTGTGCTGACATGTAATGTGTGTAAATTTTTCTCACTCGAGCCAATTATTTCAGCCATATGTATGACCTTTAGTTCTCCCATTGCCATGTTTGTTTACCTTCACCTTTTACGATACTGGACTACATTTCTTGTCACTTACCCTCGTTTTGTGGCTTTATTTTGGGTTCGCTGTACCTTCATGCACGTACTGTATACTAACTATAGCACCTGACCTATAGTACATCTAGTAGATGTACTGTACATGTACTGTACGTTATATCCCTCAGATGTGTTTATCAGTGTATCTGTCAACGTACAGCTCTAAGGTCTTGTTTCATTGTGATGGTTGATGGTATACAATGTATATCATAGTGATGATCACTGAATCAGGTCATCAGCACTTTTTACTATTTACTCTGTGATTTGGCCCGAAGCGATCCTATTAGAGTGTTAATTGATTTGAACCCATGGTTTTTGTATACAAACATTAGAGTTATAGCTGGGTACACAGTACGACACTCACTCACCCCTTCATGGTCACTCGTAAACAATAATAACGATACAGTATATACCATACATGTACATATGTACAGTAATCTATTGAATATTTCAGCTGTATTTACAGTTAAAATATTTGTCACTTGCTACTTCAAAGCGTTCACCTGTTGATTTTCACTCAATCCATTTTACGTTTAAGATTGGTGTAAACTTTTCTTGATGTTTATCCAACAGTGTCTCGATCATTAATTCTCCATGACATGTACAAACATGTATACTGTTTATAACTACATGTATATAGTTTACCAGCAATCCTGGCATGCAATTAACTTGTGTACATGTATGTAGTTTACCGTATCTGGCTTATTTGTTTGAAGATTATTATAACGAGCATTTTTTCTTGATCGCCTGTATTTTTTCGCTAACAAAAGAGAAGCCGGGGTTTTTTTTTCTTCTTTCCTTCTTTCATGAATTGTTATTTTATTTCACCGTTTAGTGGGAGATGTATTAGCAGAATTCGAATAATCTGTTATTTCTTTTGTTGTTAATGGTTTCGTGGTCGCCGTGTGCAGCTAGTGTGTGGCATGCATTCGTGTGTTGCATGCATGATGGATTCTAGTGCTTGTATTTTGCATTGGTTGAATTAACTTGTGATATTTTGATTATTTTCGCTCAATCATCTTGCACTCGGATCGGTTCTTTGTTCATTATTTGAGTGAGTAGCGATGTTTGCCTTTAGTTCTCTCTATTTTCGCCTCCCACACTTCTACAACTATTTTTTTTTATTTGCTTTTATTTTCTTCTTACTTCACTTTGTCCACTT
The DNA here is from genome assembly GCA_036873525.1 of Chalinula nematifera. NCBI lineage: Eukaryota > Metazoa > Porifera > Demospongiae > Haplosclerida > Chalinidae > Chalinula > Chalinula nematifera. Next base: position 25,683 of record JAYJLX010039167.1, read on the forward strand.
TTATTCAGTGTTGCTTTGTGTGTGGTAAAATCTTTCACCCTCTGATATATCTTAGGAATTCATCATCTTTTTAGCTTCAAACAAAATCTAAAGTGTTTAATCATCAGAAAGCTGGAAAAACAACGAAAAAATAGACAATTAGGAGTGGAAAGCCTTAGATGTAGGAAAAAATAGACAATTAGGAGTGGAAAGCCTTACATGTAGCTACATACTTGTACATGTACTATACGTACATGTACTGTACATGTATTTTATGTACTACAACATGTACGTGTATGTACAGTAGAACCTCCGAATAAAGGATACTTTGGGACCCTATATAAATTGAAGTGCATCTGTCCTTTATAAAGAGGTTGTCCTCTTCTCAGAGGTCAAAATGTATTGGACAAGTCTATTTGGGACACTAACAAGTATCCTTTGTGGAGAGGTTTATTATACTATGTTATATGTCCCTTTCTCGGAGTGTCCACTAGCTATCAGAGGTTGTACTGTAGTACACTTACATGTACATGTACATGTGTATATGTGTACATGTACATGTACAGTATGTATTGTTTTAGCTGTCAATCAAGCCACATGATTACGATCAGGAATCAATCCAATTTTTTTTCCTTTCCTTTTACATGTATCTTGTTTACATATATGTACACAAAACGCTAAAATGTGCTAAAACAAAAAAAAAAAAAAAAAAAGAATGTAGTTCAGGATGTTTTGAGTTAGCTACATGTAATTGACAAGTGTTACTTATCATTTAAGGTTACCCACTACACTGTAGGAGTGACTCTAGTTACAACAGCTTCCCTGTTTGCCATATACACTGTACTGGTACTAGCCCTCCTCCAAATCATGTGCTACTGCTGTCATTAGGGTAATGCAGAGTGTAAACTGGAATTGGTAATCAGCGAATGATCTTTCCCTCCTCTCTGGTTATGACGGAAGCAACAGCTGGTCTCTCTGGTTAGTTGCAAGGGGCGCGCCCCCATAGACATAGTACACGAGGCTATGTTACCATGAATATCATTATCAAATTGTGAATATCATTATTCTTACTATAATATTTAACCCCTCAAAGGCTTTCAAGGTCGTGTAATGTGTGTATTTGATTGATAGTGTTTTGGCTACCAATGGAGGCTTCACTACTGGCCCTTACATACTATAGCTCTTCTCCTTTTACATTACGTAGTATTCTTCAAACAAAACCAAATATCGAGGAATGGTTCTGTCATTCTGTTAATTGCCATCAATTTCCTTATATGGCATTGGTTAATGATATTCATAGCCCACCCTCCTCTTAATGTGATACATTGCACCATGTGGTTGTTGTTTGTGCATATGGTCCAGTGTAGACTCATTGGCTACGAGTAAGACTCCCTCCTTTATACACATTACTATACTGTACTGTTGCCTTGTTATTTGTGAGCGGTCGGTTGGTCCCTTTATGTGGTTAAGTGAGTTTATTTATCGCTGCTGGTTGCTTTCAGCATAACGTAAATACTAGCTAGTGGCTTTTTTTTTTCTCATTACTCTTTGATTTCATCCGTAACTACTGTAATTTGTTCCTCCTTTGGCGGTTTTTTACAAAGTTAATAGCAAAGTGATTGTTTATAATTAGGTGTCAATAGTACATGGGGTTGCTTGCTTCAATCCCTTCCTTCCCCTCCCTCCCCTCCCCCCCTCCCTCCAGCTCCCAGCATTTATTGATCATGTGCATTGTAATTTTCATGAGAAAGATTTATGTACTGTACATGTAGTACATGATGTACGTACATGTACTACTGTATGTGTTTGTTGCTGATTGCCATCTCTTTTTTATCACTTCTTTTTTTTCTTGCCAGATGCTTGTTGCCAATTTCGTTTTCCAAAAAAAAATTTTTAAATAATTATATTTTTTTTTCGTTTCTTTTCTTTCATTGATAATTCAATTCATTAGCATGTTTGATTTCTCTCTGCATCAGCTAATTTATTAGCCATTGCCAACGGCAATTTTGTCTAAAGAAATCGCCATTAATTCACAAAGAAATTTGGCTGAATATATATACCTTGTATGCATATGTTCATGTGTAGATTATGTATTCAGTTTTCAATGCATATAAATACTTGCCTTTTTTGTATGAAGTGTGTTACTAATTTTTAAATTAGATCTTTGTTTCCCAAGTGAAGCAATCGATGCATGTTTTTGTGAAATATTGTGGTGTTCATGTACAGTACATGTATTTTTAGCACACCTTTTTATTTTGTTTGTATAGTTCGTTCCAGTAATGTTTTAGGTAGCCAATTCGATAATTAACTGGTTATAAACAGCGAATCGGCATTCATTGAATACTTTCAGTGGTAAACACCCCGTAACTTCACAGGGGCCAGCTTTGTTTTAGATTAATAGTCCAGCAAAAGAATCGACAATTACATGTACACGTATTCAATAGACGATATCCCAGTATAGTACCATACCACTGTGTCGTTGTCTGTACATGTGGTAATACTGTGGTAATACTGTGCAGTACATTTACTGTATAGTACATGTACATGTATGTATGTATTGTACATATATGTACACATGTGCTGTATATTAAAATCTATTGCCAATTGTTTGTCAATTGCTGATGAATGTTTCACGTTAATTGCTGTTCTTGTTGAAGGAAATTCCCGGCGTTCATTTGTGAAATTATGGATTATAGTAATAATATGCATGTACAGTATACATGTACAACGTACATTGTACTTAATGGTAGCGTTGAATGTTGTTTTTTTTTTTCAATAAAGGGACTGCTATGTGTGCCGTGTTAGTCCTTGTTATTGCACAATGTTGCTGGTTGTAAAGTTTACGCATATTTGAGGATGCAAATGATTTGTTTTTAATGAATAAATTGAATGAAGATTCTGTAAATTGCCAAAATTTCAGTATGTTCTCCTTCTCCATAGCATCACGTTTGAAATCCTTTTCAAAGGGATGTTATTGCTCCAAAAAATAAACTTTGAGCCAAACATTAAAAACCAGTAAACAACTATGTATATGTACTTGTATATGTATATGTACGATGTACGTACATGTACAATGTGCACTGTACATGTACAGTACATTGCTTTGTAAATTTATAATAACTCCAACATGTACATGTACATATATGGTATGTCTTGTACATTGACCTTTATCAAATTCCCTTATTGATTACATATAGTGGGGAAATTGTTTCATTTTGTAATTATTAGTAGCATTATAAGCCTTGTTTTACTGTAATACATATATCACTTGCATTGCATTACGACTGCAAGTCAATGCAAAAGAGTACATATAACCTATACATTGATGCTTGAATTGAATCGAGTTCTATTATAGTGTCAACGTACACTATGTAGTGTCCGTACTCTTCAACATTGGCTTCCGGTCACAGACATTATATACATGTATTATTACACAACCCTTTAGTTTGAATTAATCTTTATTGTGAAGGCATAAACCATTGTGAAGTACAGTACATGTACATGTACTGTGCATGCATGTACATGTACATGTATGTATGTACATGTACATGTACGTGTATGCTGAAATGTAATGAGTTTTGATTAGCATTTTTTGAGTGAAATATGTTTATGTTTTTGAAGTGGTATATGTAGTTACATACATGTACTGTACTACATGTACATGCATTACTGCATACAAATGTACAATTATACACATTGTTATTACCAGTATAATACATGTACATTTACATGTACATGTATCAGTGTATTTATAGTAATACATACTGCCTTAATCTGTGTATTAGTGTGCTTTAGTTTTAAGGTGTTACATAGTTCTTTAGTTTGTTGTCATAATACTTATCTTTACCCAACCCAATCCCATAGATATTGCCAAACTGAATCCATATTCGTTAGCAGTGTTCAAAGGACCTGTGTTTATCACACGCTAATCACCACTTTACCATAATCGCTTCGATTAATGTCCCCCCTCGCTGTATAGTGTAGCTGTATTGTTTGCAGTGTTTATATTTGACAATAATGATTAAATGTTCCTTTTCCTTGTGTTAATTGAATGCCTTTTATGTTGTTTATGTGTGTGTATTATATTTTTTTGGGGTAATTTCAGGGCAATACCACTATTGGTGGAAGCTATTAATTCCCTTGTTGCATGTACATTGTACATGTATACATGTGTGATTTTTGAGTTCGTAAATCATCAATGGTGGTCGGTAAATTGCAAATTATGGTATGCTTTGGATCTTGTTTTCTTACTTAGGTTAGTTGTTGTTCATTTCTGATGCCTTTTTCAAATGGTCTCTCTTTTGATGTTTGCTTGGGTGATTATAATCAGAGTGTATGGTTGACTCTATAATAGTGTCATTGATATGCAGCCCCTCCCTCCCATCAACATCAATCTTGTCCATTGGTCTCTTCCCCCCCCCCCCCCCCCACCACTTGCCTCACCCTATCTCCTTGTGAAACCCCTTTTATGGTTCCATACATGGATTATTGATATATGATACACATCCGTTTACTATTGTATGTGTGTATATGACAAGATTGCTTTTAAATAAAAATAGATTTCTTTTTGGTGTGTCAGCGTCATTGATTTCGTCTTTTGAAGTGTTTCTATTTTACAAGAAGAATACATGTACATGTGTATGAAATTCGAATTAATGCATGTACATGTACATGTATGTGTACGCAATTTGCATGTAAATTTTATATGTACACACATACACCAGCGTAGATCGATCATAACAAAAGAAAATGTAGAAGTTTTTTTTAGCAGTAAATTTTCATTCCCGTCTTATTCCATTGAATATACACAGAAGCAGTTTAAATACTTTCATGTCCGCAAATTCTAACAGACCATTCCAATGAATCGATTAATGACCTCCTCTACTTGTACTGCACTTGAATTCACTAAATCGCTTTCATTAATTTGGATTATTATCAATTTTAATGCTATATTATGTACATACAGTATATATAATATAATACATGTATTGTACAGTACACTCGTGTACAGTATATCTTCCATTACATGTACATTGTAGTATACATGTATATAGCACATACATGTGTACCTACATGTAGTGTATTTTAATGCCTCCGGTTGGTCTCTGTTGTGGATCAATTATCTCACGGCTTATGCCACTCAAACACTCAAACTGCCATTGACATGGTGTCTTGCATATTTTAAGGAATTAACTGACTGTATGTATACTCAGCTATAGTGGCTGTAGTATTTTATGCATGTTTCAATAAAATTAACAATCCTGTCTAGCGTACATAGCTCAGTGTATTGGGGAACCACAGCATATTTGTAATATCTGATGTAACCCAATACACCTCATAAAGAGGCCTACTGTACTACATGAACTGTACTCCTGTAAACCCACGTATCTCTAGTGGCTCCAGGATTCTGCCGCAGTGTCCTCAATGGAGTGGTGGATTAGTTCATAGTTAACGATATCTTAAATTGTCATACATGTACAATACACAAACTGTACATGTATGTGCTGTACATGTATACTGTATATCATTGTACAGTGTATACATGTATGTATTAGTATCTCTATTTTCCCCTTCCCCTCCCACGTGTCCACGATTTGTCACCCACCACCTTTTTCCTTCTGATCTGCTGCTAATGGTTTATTCAGTGTTCCCTTCATGTTAACTCTGATTGACCCTGTCTATCACTGTTTACTATCTGTATGTACTGAGTTTATAAACACTCAGCTGTGTTCTAAAGCTAACTGGCACTATAACTAGCACTGTTGCCCAGTCAGCTGGCCAACCAGGGCTGTTAGTTTTAATGGTATTACTTCACAATGGTCTGATGGTTAAATTAATGAGCGGTATATTTTTAACCCCCTTGAACTTTATTTACCTGTCTTGTTTTGATTCGGACCATTGGTCTAGGGGTTAATGGTTTTCCAATCCTTGGACTGGACACACCTAATGCGTTTGCTATTGATACGGGCATTGATCTCAATTTGTTATGTTTATAAATTGCAATACAAAAATTCATTCGTCTGTCTGTCTGTCATGTGTATTGTACAATACATGTATGTATCATGCATGTATGTTATTTGTATTTACAAGTTACTGGAATTATATATTATTTTTAAAGCTGATTGTGTGTGTCAAATTATTTAAATGTAGTGTTGAGTGTTCAGTTCCCTGTAAATGACCCTCCCCAATTGCACCACCCCATTACTTACAATGTATTTAATATCCATATGTACATGTACATACATGTATACATGTATATGGTATCACTAAGACACTAACCCATAGTAAGGAGCCATTACATGTAAGTTACATGTACAATGTAGTATTTTACATGTACGTGTAGTTAAATACGTGTATGTTACTGTGAATTGGCAATTTACAGGGTAGAGTTTATAGTATCAATGTAACTTATGCTAGAGTTTACAAGGAAAAATATTTTATTTGAAGCCTAGAGTAATTTGACATGATCTTTAATTACACAATAATAAGATGATTATTATAATAATATTAATTTTTAATATAATTATAATGTTCTTGTACTACATGTATAATGTATATGTATTTGATTTAGAAAAAGGGCTATAATAATAATGTTATTATCAAAAGCTATATTGTATTACACACTATCCGAGTATACTTATTATATTAATGGTATATCGTGTGAAAGATCACCCACCGATTGTGTTGAACTCGAGCTAGTGTAACAGTGAGACAATGGGAATAACAAGTTGCTCACTATACTAATCCGAGTAATTAAGATCTTTATAATATCATTGAGACATGTTGCTGTAAAGTAGTGGGTGGGAGGGACTGCTTCCTTGTGTAGTATATGATAGGTATCCATGTACATACACTTTAACCTTATGATCTTGTCCAGTTGTAAAGCAAGCAGTAGAGGTTAAGTAAAGTTCATGTCAAGTTTATTAGGAACCAAAGATAAGAGGCTATAACTCTTATTGTAACTGACATATTTACCCAGTTCCCCCCCAGCCAGGCAGACAGACAGACAGACAGACTGATGATCCAAAGTTTTTTTAAGCAGTTGATATACTGTACTGTATTTATGTGAACTGAAAGTACTGTTTTACGCACCATATGGTTTCTAATGGGTGTAAGAAAGCAAAAAACGTCAAAGTTCAAGCAACCCAAAAGGATTTATTCCAGTTATAACAACTAACAGTAGAAATGTACATGTACAATGTACATGTATAGCATTACCCCTACCATTATATGTATATGTACAGTGTATATACCTTTATGTACATGTACGTATTACCCCCTACCCTTACCCTTACCTTTATGTACAGCATTGCCCTTACCTTATACAATGTATGTATGTACATGTACAGCATTACCCCCCCCCCCTCCTTCCCTAAAAAATACACAATGTACATGTATACATACATGTACACGTATACATATGCATACTATCTGTACATTAGTATAACATACTTCAATATATCTAAACTCCACAGGCCACTTGTATGTACAGGTAGTGTATGTATTATATTTGCATACCCCCCAATCACAGTGAAGTCGTATCCATGCTAATGCACTGATCTCCTGTATTGTCTGTGGTCGGGCCTCTAATGTCTGAATCCCAAAGTGATCAAGGCACTTGGAAACAGCCTCAATTATATTTTTTTGCTGCCAACATTTATCTTGTTCTGCAATCCTGTGTTTTCTCTGCCACCTGCTTTGGCATATTGGTCGGCTGCCATCAATTGCCCATTAACCCTTTGAAATACCTGACCTCCCACCTTGAATTAGTTAATCACCTCTTAAAATCTTTGAAAGATTTGATGAACTAGACTATGGTTGTTTATTAGTCATCGTCATATACAATACTGTATATACACATGTACACGTACATGTACATGCTGTTTTGTACATGTACATGTAGCTACTTGTAAACTGTACTTGTATTTAAAAAATGTACCTCTTATTAGTATAATTAACCATTTCCAATTGTTTGTTAAATTTAGAGCATTTTTGTAAATTAAATAGAAAGATGCATCTTTGGCAACGTAGTACCTTCCTACATACCTCTGTATGAACATGGCTGCTATGGCACATGTACATGTACATACATATTGTACATGTACATACAGCCCGTTGTTGACTTGTAGTACGCTACTATATATGCACTGTAAATGTAACACTTTACTGTACTGGTACGTTATATAATATTATATACATGTATGAGTAAACATGTTGATTCGTATAGTTTCCTATTTCTTGTCAGGCTCTGCTCATGTTCTAACCTTACCCACTCCCCTTAAGTGAGCGTGTTACATGTACAGTATGTACATGTATAGTCCACTGTTGACTTGTAATGTGCTACATGTGCTTGCTATGCTGTATTGGTATAGGTTGTATACAAGCATACAGTGTACATTGATTCTACAGTTTCCTATTTGCCGTCAGGCCCTGCTCATGCTCTAATCTTGCCTGATCCCTGTAAGTGAGCGTGTTACATGTATATGCACTGTACATGTACATATGTATACCAACCACTGTTCCTTTGTTTGTCCATGTTATCCAACAGGTATCGTGGGCTAATTTCTTTCCCTCCCTTTTTCATTTTGTTATAACCTTGTTTATTCGATGAGGCAACTGCAGTGTGTACAGACTGTATAGTGTATACACTGTATGTGTACTGCATGCTACAGGACTATACATGTACGTATATGCCATTCGATTTCTACATACACGGAACATGTATACTGAACATGTAGCAGTCATTGTGTCTCTTACCATTAAGTTGGTGTTACAATGTCTTGGAAGCTAATGTCCTTCCACCACACTTTGCTCTTATTTCATGTATTTGCTGTGTGTAGCAGTATTGACCCATTCTACCCCTTCCTCTGCTGTGGCTGTAATTCCTATTTTAGTTTTGTTTATTATTATTATTATCTACATGTATGTGCGTGACTATACTTATTGGCCTAGCTCAATGAGGCACGAAATGTAATCCGCTCACTGGCCTATACTTCCTGTGACTCTACTACTGTCAAGTTCTACTTGCAGTCTGGGTTTGTTTCTTCCTGTTAAGGTTGACTAAAATATTGTAGTGCATGTGTTGTGTTGGCTGTGTGTATGTCCATTTTCTGCTGTGTAGTCAGTTCCTGAATAACAATGACCTCGTTACTGCTGTCTAGTGATGGTCTAATCTGCCACCTACTCATTGGAAAGTTTTTAGGTGCTTGAAATTCTTGTCATTTCACCATGTCTTCTTAAAACTTCAATGCTTCAGAATATATACTGTACATGTGCATACACGTACAGTATGTCCATACACAGTGTACAAATGTACAGTGTGTATTACATGTACATGTATGTACATGCATTTACATGTACATGTACATGTAATTATACATGTACTATACAGTACATGGAGTAACTGGTGCTTGGATAATTTTATTTTCCCTTTAATTCACAGTTCTCATTTTTAAGTGTATAGCATGTACAGTACGTACACGTACAAGTACATGTACACGTATGTACATGTAAGTGTAAATCTGCATGTACATGTACACTGTAATAATTATTGTACATGTAGTTGAAATATTCCTGAAATGTGGTTAAATGCTACAATATGCATGCACATACATGTACATGTACATGCATGTACATTTGTGCTTACACATCTATGTATATTTATGTGTTCTATCCTACTACACTTTTGTACATTATTAATTAAGTTCTTGTATGGTTAGCAGCATGCGTTGTTGAGTCTATAATAATTCATTGCATATAATACTGTTCATATATCTTTTTGTACATGTATATTAATTGCTCAGAGTTCAGCTTTGGTAACTTGTAATTGTTAAGTGTTAATTGGACTTAATTTTGTCTGAATCCAGTTGTGCTTGGCAACAGCTATCTTACCTTAAACCATTCGATTAGATTTACTAGTATTTAATTTGATTTTAGTATTGCACTTAATTTGTACCATTGTTTAAGCATGCTCAATTATGTCTAATGTTTTCCCATGTTCTTGTTTTAACACACCTAATGTGTCTCTTTTCCCATAGAATGTAATCCAAGAGTCAGTCAGAATGTGCTGTTGTGTTTGTTTGTTGTTTCGAATTCCATTCCCTCTAACAGTTGGCACTGATTCACATATCTCTCACCGGAATAAACGAGAACAAGGTTAGAGCAGTTGGACATTCTAGAAAATTGAAAAAAGAATCGGATTACCGTAATTTGGGATATTTTCATACTGGCTTTATTTTCGTACAAGACATGATGTACGAAAATAAAACACAATGAAAATTGTTTATACAATACAGAGCCTGTATAAACAGATCTCATTGTACGAAAATTAAACAACAAGAAATTTTTATAATGAAAATTTTTACAGGTGAAAATTTCCCAAATTACGGTATTTCATTGCTTTACAGTAGATCCAATCACTATTGTGACGGATCATGTGTACATTTTAAAACTACTACTGAGGCCATGTTTTTTTTTTTGTTTTTGACCCCCAACAATTGACTATTGTATTTCTAGCATTTCCTTTGACCCTAAGTAATTTGCATTCTTGAACTGATTTGCTGACGAGAATTGACAAGTCATGATGATAGCATATACATGTACATGTGTCATAAGGCTATCATGTACATGTACAGTACATGTACAAACACAGTATGTATAGAATTATCATCATCATTGCACGAGTCACATCATTAATTCCGTGTGTACATGTGATCATTACAGCTTTCGTTATGTTGAGTAATTTTGAGTTATAAAGAAATGAAAGGGGGGGGGGAGACATTTTTGTGGGATTGTGGGCAGGTATTGGGTGCTTGTACACCATGATATAACTACATGTACAGTACATGTAGATTGCGAGTGACTGACATTCTAAGTCATGCAATTTTTTATTCCTCTTTTGTATACACAGTGCTGGAATAGATGTACATTTTATGTACATGTAGTACAGTAGGTCTCATTTTTTGGATATTTTTATGTACCACATTTTATGTTTACTTGTACGTTTATACATGTATGTGAATAAATGTATATCCCCCTACATACAGTACATACATGTACATATGGTTTGTTCCTGTGCTACATGTACTGTACATACTACATGTACATTCATGTGCTGTTTGTGGTTGGAGGATGAAAGGTCGTATACATGTGTGGAACCTCTTGAATTCGCTCATAGTCATTTATGCATGTACATGTATATCTTGTCATTTTTTTATGAGAGTTTAAAGTACATGTATGGTGCTAAAATTTTTGTACATGTAAATTGAAAGTACCTATTCTTTAGTGATAAGATTGCAACCCAATTTTCATGTGTATATTTTCATTTGCCGACCTTTTGGGGAATATTTGTACATTGTGTATGAAGGGAAGGTGATAAATACACACATATGTACACTACTGAGTAAATTATATACACAATAATACATGTAGTACCTGTATAGTACAGTATAACACATACAATACTGTATGTATAATACATATGTACGTGTAGTGTACTGGCAATATATAGTGTTTGTTTTTTTTTCCGATAACCCTTTATTGTGTAATGGGTGAAATCCCTCTTCATTTGATCCAGTCGCCATTATTTACTTAATCTTAGTTACTTTAAATGTACATACATGTACATGTACATGTACAGTAGTACATAGTGTCTTGTGTACTTATCCTTTATGGGGATTGGAGAGGGAGGGGGGGGAGTTGTGGGTGTAGAGGGTCAGTGATTTGACCTTAATCGATGATTAGTAGTAGGTGATATGATAACTATACAGGGTTCACTCGCAACACTCTTGTTATGCATGTGATAATTGTTGTTGTTATTATTATTATTATTTTTGGCCTCGTAAATATTATTTCATGGCATTTGGAAATAAAGACAAATTAGCTCCAGTATATGTAGGACATCAGTGTATTGTCTCAAAGGAAGTTCGGTCAGTAGTACAAGAAGGAATGCTCTTTAGTCATAGCAAATATGATGTTGTGAATTACAATGTACACTGTAGTTGTACCAGGTGGACCATATTTATAGGTGTACATGTATCATACAGTATAATTGTATGTACATGTGTATATGCAGTGTAATATTATTAAACACTCTTGGGATACTGTTAAATGTACTGTATACATACTTGCATATCAATGTATGTCTTTTTCATGATATACACATGTACATATGTACCACACAATGACAGATTTACTGTTGTAAATCTGTTATTGTGCTATGAGCATGTCTACTTTTTTTCTTTCTTCCTCTGTCCATTCTCCTGTGGTGTCCTGTAGTGATTACTTTTTGGCAATGCTCTAATTCCGTCTGTATCATTCGTAATCATCATATCCCGTAATGGTTACTATACTATAGTCACAACCAATCAATCAACCAACTGAACCAACCAACCAACCAACCCCATGCATGTAGTAGAAGCCTATCCAGACACAGTGTACCTAGAGGATACCATCCATGTTATAATATATCCCAATCTATGATGATTAGACAGCATAATGTAACTGTACAAGTCTGTACAAGTGCCTTTGTCTCACTCAAATTGATTGTGTCAATTTGTGGTTCTTGTATGATTCCTGGGAATATAATGAAGAGGTAGACAAATGCATGCTGGGGAAGGGGGGTGGTGGGGGGTGGGGGGGGGGGGGGGACCA
>JAYJLX010039168.1:0-15138 GCA_036873525.1 Chalinula nematifera
ACGGATTGAGTTGAAATTCGAATTGTAACTTTGTGCAAAGGTAAGCAAATGATTCCAGTACATAAAAATAATATCTATACGACTTTCGTGTTTTTTGTTGGAGACCCTATATTAGTAATTACATGTAATCAAAGGTTGTGTCACAATTTCACTTCCTGGACCAAGAAAATTGACTCAGTGGACCAGACTTCCTTTTGCTGTTAGATGAAGGAGTCCAGGCACTAGACAAGAGCTGGGGTTGAAGTTTTGGGATAAGGCTGGGGAACTGAATGAAAAACACTATCTCTAAGTACATGTCTATGATTCATTTCTCTCTTAGATGGATAGTAAGAAAGATTCTAACAAGAAGCCATCGAGGAAGAAGAGAAGAAAGCCCAGTAACTTAAAGGCTGAATACCAGAGTAGACAGAAGAATAAGAAATGGTTGGAGACCCACATTTGGCATGCTAAGCGGATGAAGATGATCGATAAATGGGGCTACAGACTGGCTTACAGCTGTAATGATAAGGGAACAAGAGCTAATTACAGATATTCCAGAAACGGTGCCATTTTATCTGTGAGTGGAGATAGTTATTAAGTATTTTAAATTAATTAATTGATTAATTAATTTAATCACAGGACATCTCCTACTTTCAGTGTATTGAACTCTCAGGGAACAAAAGTGATCTAAGTCAACTTTTAAGTCCGATGTTTCCCTCTGAAGCAGGTATTGCTCAACACAGCAGCTGCCATAACATAATTTTACTTGTCTATTATTCTTTATCAGGGACTACTCCATTGTCGGTTTGCTTAGGTCACAAAGAGGGCGGGGCAGTCATGTACAGGCCCCGCCTCTACCCATATCACTGTGTTGGGCCCGTTAATTTCCACTGGGAACCTCCTATCACCGATACGAGTCAGCGAAAGGTGTGGTTTTGGATACATCCATCGATATACAACGAAGTACTCGATATATTTGAAACTGAGGTGAAGTTGTTTAGCAACTCTTCCAATGCTTCCTCACCTGTTGACATTATTCGTGTTGTAAGTCTTCGTGATGAACTGCTTCGATTCAGGCTGGTCGGGTCGAAAGCTTTAGCTGTGCTAACGTCTGTCCTACATGACAAAAGGCCATCGTCACCTGAACCGCCATTGATATCTGAGTGTGATGATCATGCTGATAATCAAACCACACCCACAAGCCCACAACAAACCACACCCACAAAACAGCAAGCAGCAACATCTACTGAGAACAAAGCCACACTCACAGACCAACAAATCACACCTATTGAATGCCAAGCCACACCCATCGAAGTATCCAAGCAGGGAGTAAGACATTTAAGAACGTCGCGAAAATGGGAAGAAATTAACAAGACAAGCGAACAAAGAAGGTGGTGGATCAGTGAATCATCTATAAGCAATGATTCAAATACCAGAGACAGAATGGAACAAGTGAACTCAAGTGGTGTGTCGAATGATGATGGATCGGTATTTGGGTTAATAGTAGAAGACCCTAGACTACTGTCCCCGTTAGGAAGCAGAGGCATCATTGGATCAATGAAGCGAAAAAATACTGAAACCAAAGATTGGCTTCAAGAAATGAGTGCTATGTTATCAGTAGGTAACGATTCACACTTTACAACGTCCGATAGCGAAACTGAATCATTAGAGCAGCGACACAAACAAAAACACGACATTGAACCCAAAGATAAACTTGAACCATCACACAGTGTTGTTACTAGCCCACGGATGCATTGGTGCAATGGCAATAACAGTAATATGGTTTCAATATTCTCAAGTACGGTTAGGACGAATGTTTCAACATCCATCATCCCACATCACATTATTAACGAAATTAGGTCCGGTTTTTTTGTTAAACCCGACGGATTGCTAGATCTAGGCAGAGATACTTCTGCTGTTCCTGTTCTATTAATTAACAAGAGACACTCCAGTTCAAGTAAGAAGCGTCCAGTTTCTGCTGATGTTGTTGGCTGGGACTTGATTGTTCCTGCCAACTGGGGAATGGCATTTTGGATTCCCCTCGTGTACAATGGCGCCCGTCCTTGTGGTTTGAAAGAGCTGTCTGCTTGTGTTGGGTTGGAATCCCTCCTTCCTGATTTCCCGCTCGATTACCCGGACTCGTTTGCCGGTCAAACTGCCACTATTGAAGCAAGGGAAGAGTCGAGTGCCAAATACATACGGTATCCACCTGACAAACGACCCAATTATGGTAAATTGAAATTCGGGGAACCCTTCAGTTGCGATTGGAGTGAGCTAATCTTCAAAACAAATTCCACAACATCCACTGGAGAGAAGAGACCCCGAATGGAACAGGAAGAGTCTGAAGATAATGGAAAGAAGGCACGTTTGTCCCCTACCAATCATGTTCATCGGCCCATCACTGACCCTGAGACTGACGGAGGATTCTACGTGCTAAGGAATTCGGAAGACTTGACCAAGTTGACTAGATTTATTGACACGCTATTCAGCAAGTGTTGGCAGAGTAAAAGAACATCCGATAAATACGATCAGTTGTACACAAGGCATGACATTGGGAGGCTCATGGCTAAACATTGTCATAGCCTGGTTACAGTAAGGTTAGAGGTGTGGTCCCGTGGTACCCTTCAGCATTACTCATCAATATCCGTTCCGACCAATGAGGATTTAACCAACTTGAAAACCGAGGATGGTTTGCTGCTGGGTCCAGTTGAGTCCATGTGTTCCAGGGGTGTTACCATAGTTGAAGGAGGCAGTGTGGCAATAGGAGAATCGCAACTAGGGTCAAAGAAAGTCAAGTTGATTCAGAACGAAAGGAAAAAATTGCTTAAACAAACACAAGGAAACACTGGTGAGTTTTTTTTGTTTTTGTTATTTTTTTTTTTTAATAATAATAATTCAATATTTAAATCTATAATAATTTCATTATAGACGGTGTCACTAGTTCAAGTATTGCTGCCTATCAGTTGAAGCCAGTTGAACCAAGTCGTACCACAATAGGAAGGATTAATGAAACTGTGGATTACCGTTACACCTCATCAAGATATTCTGGGATGGGCCATTGTACTTTCACTGGACTTGTGGAATTGTGTAAAGTGTGCTACGTGAGTGGTAGTTACCAGTTACTGTGTTTGACCAGGGCTCCCACCACTCATCAATATGTCTTCACCTTATTAAAAATCCAATAAATGATAATGTTTTCATTTTAATTGTTTTCTTGCATCATCTCAACTCTACTATCATTTATCTTTGAACTTTGATATGTTGTAATGTAAACATTGTACACACGACCTCTCTATTGTATGTAACCACAGATGTTTATCAGTATTAGTAACCTGGTTTGTGAGTGGGGGTGCCTAGACTGAGACTGCTGAGCAGTCAAAGAACGCTTACTTGGCACTGACTCGCACATGTTATGTGCTTTAAAGGATGTGTTCATTTGTTTATTACACATGATGGTCATGTACAGGGAGGAAGGGGGGGGGGGAATCCCCTTGTGTCTTCCCTCTTCTTTCCTGACTCTTCTATCACCTTTTTGGGCAGTGTATATATACTTCCATCTTGAGGGGGTTTCCCTGTGGCTTCCCCTTAATTTCCGTCATTTATTAATTATTTCATTTCCATTTTTGAATATAATTAAAGTGGTCCATGCCAAATTGCCTTCCCCACTCCCCCTTCCCTCTTTGTCATCAAGTTAATTGATCATTAATTAAGTAATGAACACCATACACACGCATGTGATTCCTCCGGCCAGCTGTCCTGATTTCATGTGTAATTCACTTCATGCATCAATGTTATAATTTACACAAAAATTACTTTCTTGTCAATGCTTGATAATTATTTTGTTATGAATAACAACGTAAACTACTGAATAATAATAAACAGTTACAGTAAATAATAATAATAATAACAATTGAAACGGAAAGTATGTATATAATTTCTAATGAAAGTGTTTGTTTTGTAAAACGTTTTCTTTTTTCAGCCTTTTTCAACTTCAGTAGGTAAAGCAAAACCATTTGGTTTGTTGGTGACATGGTGGGGGTGATGACGCCTTGGACTGTATTGGGTGCAGTTATGACGGCTTGGCGAACCAATACCACATGCTCCATCCATTAAGCCCTGATTGTTGTATTGTTGGGTGAAGAACAAGTGATCTCTAATATTCTGGTCCTTCTGATCTTCACTCATTCTTTCCATACATACTTGCTCAATATGAATGGGGCTTTGTGTTTCAGTGGATGAATCATCACTGGGGTTGAGATAGTAGAAATATTTTCCATCAGTAGAGGGAAAATATATGGCTGTGTCTCCGTTCTGAGGGTTGTGGCCTTTCTCGGAAGAAAATATAACAAGGCACACCAGATACGCATCTTTGATACCGTCCTGTGAGCATAATTAACATATTTAATAACTTAATCATTAAAATTATTATACTTACTTTGTGCACGCATATCAGCTCTTTTTTTTCATTCAAAACAACGTAAAAATTGTCTAAGTTTCTCATGATCTTAGGTGAATCAACATCTCTGGAAGAAGGAGGGTCAATTAATATGAATTTACCTGTATTATAAAAAGCATAAGGTGCTAGTAGTTATATGTAAATCAATGGGCCATGGGATAACCACATACTACATGAGACTACATTATATTGTATAGTATCCATGCACTATCAATTATTAGTGGGAGTACTGATAGTTTGTTTGCTTGCATGTGCTGCCAGCTAGGGAAACAAAAATTATCTCGTATAGCAAGACTGAAACAGATGTAGCATGCCTTGGTGCAGCCATGCATGCACGATATGTACTACTGAGCTGACCAAGCATACATGCTGTTGAAATAATCCAATGCATGCTTCCATTGTACCTTCATTTGGAGTTGTTGGTGAGTCAACAGTCTCCAAGATCACATTACTATCAAAAGCTTCCATTATTTTAGTTCTGAAGTAAAATTTCTAGAGGAATGAGAACACCAGTGATATAGGTGAATAATATGTACTTGCATGCATGTCTTAGCTGGTGAAAATCATATACACCATCCACTTGAATGGTCTTCCTCACCCTAGTTTCTGGAGGGGCATCGCGAGTGGTTTGCTGCACTATCGACAGCGAACCATTGTTCGGTGGGTCACCACGGTACTTCTTCATTAAGCTCAGCATAGGAGTCTTAAGCAATGATACAATTTTTTTCCCTTTGCCTCCATCTTTTTGAATATCATCTTCTCTGTTTATGTGGGAGAAATTGAAGTCGATTAGCACTGAATACAGTGGAACCTCTGAATAATGAAACTTTTGGGACCAATAAATTACTTCATTACTCAGAGGTTTTCTTTAAACAGAGGTTACTTAAGCATTGTTTCATTGCATGGGACTAGGGACCTCAAAATTTTTTCATTACACAGAGGTTTTTATTAAAGGGAGTTTTCATTATCGGAGGTTCCACTGTACTTGCAATAATACTGGTAAAACTTACGAATCATTTTGATCTTTTATGGTTCCTAAAAATACTCCTTTGTCCAGCAGATCCTCGAATTTATCAAACAGGCTCGTCTCCATACTCGTACTGATCGCAAAATTGGTAACTTTCTTACTGAACTTTAGCTCGAAGAAACCTCTTTATGTAGACTACGCGTACGTGTTGAAGTTCTTTTGGGCATGCATGGCATGGCTAATAATAATATTATTAATTATTATTAACTTTATTAGATCTACTATTATTATTTGTCCAAAAGAATAATAAAAGTATAAACATAATTATGTAAAAAAAAAATAAATAAAAACTTGATGATTCCTTTCTTCCTATGACACCTATCATTGTTCCTACACTCTATGGTTGCAAAGCTTTCCTTTATGCGTTGAATCACAAGCACAGCGGGCGGTTCCTTTAGTGGCATCAAATACACACTTCCCATTCTTGCTACAGGTCTCCTTGTAATATTTCCTCCAAATATTGTCAGTCTTTTCATGTTGTGTGGTATTTGATACTTGCTCACCATTACGCCTCAGCCAAGGTTTATCTGTAAAAGCAAGCAGCAGTATAATATAGTGTGGGGACCCACCCATCAGTTCACAACAAGTTAAGGAACGGTCTGGCAACATTCGTATTCCAAGTTTATCTCAATAGCATTAAGTGTAAGCATTTTAATTTGCATGGGCACGTATTCTTCTGCATGCAAATGTTATTGCGTCTCGCCCCTTTTGACAAGATCAAAAGGTAGCAGAAATCTTGAACTCGGAGTACTTGTTGCCACACCCCATGGCTTGTTGCAAGTGGGTGGGTCCCCAGACTAATATACAATCAAATGATCAGTGTATTATGGTAAATGTTAATACATATAATTATTATGATTGCATGCATACTAGTCAAATGGCCGTATAGCCAACCATATAATCCGGCTCCTAAAGACACTCAGTGAGACCCTCTAGCTCGCTGTGTGTGGGACTTTTTCAGTCAACAATTAAGAGTCACGTTTATTTAGTATACTTAACCCAGTAAGACCCACCTACCATGCACTTAGTTCTGTTATTCAAAACGATGTGCTATAGGCTTATTTTAAATAAAGCTGAATTCACAATATGGCGCTAAGAATGCTATAAGCAAGATGCTGGAATAGAAACTGACTTGTTCTATTCTGCTGTCTCGTCTGAAAATTACGAAAAATATTCAAAAATTTCCCAGTGTGTTTAATATTGCGAACCCAGCTTTAGACAAAGCAAGCTTAGACCATCCATCCATCCAGAGATAATGCAACCTATATTATTACAATGAATATATATTGTTAAATCCACATACCTTTCCCGCTCCAATGGAGTATAAAGCCTCTCTTTAACTTTATTTCTGGCACAGATAAATCAGCTAAATCTGCGACATTCCACCACTTGGAAACTTCCTTCCAATCGTACGATACTGCTAGTAATTGAAGAATAGGCTGGGTTCCTAAACCCCATAATGGTTTCTTAGAGTGTTCCACCATCCAGTACTCCACTTCATCCATCACTCTGTTCTTACGCCATTTGTCCAGATTGAATCCAAGGATGCCAGCATTGAATTTGGGACATCTTACCTTTCCAGTTAGGATTATATTGTATCTAGACAATTACATAGAAACAGTAGGTATCTATCATGTAACCACATGATCAATGATCCACTGAGACTATATCATAGATATTATACCCGGGTATAATATCTATGACTATATGCACACTTAGCTATAGGGCATGCAGACTGAAGGACACCATATAGTGTCATTAGTATGTAGGGTATACAAGCTCACTAATGATTTACATTGTTATACTGAGGAAAATTAAGTGGCCAATTTAGTAAACATGTCAATTGACACCAAATTTATTGTACTATACAGACAACCTATACTTAATGGAGTACAGATTTTTTTGCTGTGTTCATATATATTGGCAGTTTTGAATAAGCAATCATATATAGAATAAGGTTTAACAGGAAAAACCTATAGCTTGCTGTATGATTGCTCGTTCAAAACTACCAGATTTTCATAGCAGTTATTTCTTATTTACCTTTTATAAAAAAGCTTAAGTGCATCTTTATTAAACATCTTATAACAGAACTTGTTTCTCCTATATTGATAAGAATCAGACTCACTATCATAACTCAGTCTTAAACAGCTGCAAACAACAACTAATACAGTGGAACCTCAGAGTAAAGGACACTTTGGGACCCAATATAAATTGAAGCGATTTGTCCTTTATAAAGAGGTTGTCTTCTCGGAGGTCAAAATGTATTAAACAAATCTATTTGGGACACTGACAAGTGTCCTTTGTTGAGAGGTTTATTACACTATGTCCCTTTCTCAGTTGGAGTGTCCACTATCAGAGGTTATACTGTATTGTCAAACAGTATATCTACCTCTTCACAATGGTTAATAATGAAGTAGTATCAATCACTGCCTCCCATAGTTCACCGATATTGTGCTGTACAATAATATCCGAATCCAAATACAATACATGCGATAGATTAGGGAATATTCTATAGGAATGGAGCAATATATTATTACAGTGGAATATATTGCATGATGGTGGCTGCCAGCTAGACTATAGTCTCACGAGCCGCCAGACTCATAATGGGTGTGGTTAATTGTTGTGAGCTATGACAATGGAATGTAAGTGTGCCATAGTGGAAAAGTCATGCATGAATAAGAAGGGCGTGGTAACCACAAAATAAGACTAAAACATGGTTTGGAAAAACATCATGTGCTTATTCATCCATATAATTATACTCCAACGAAACCTAAACAAAATCATGTAACTTTCGCACTTAATGAATCCAGCTGGCTCATGACACTATAGTATCAAGCTGGCCAGATGTGCACTTACATAGAAAAGTAAAATCTTGCAAAGTTTGCTTGGTTGGCTAAATAATGTCTTTGGTTTCCCTCATAGACTTTTATAAGTTCTACGAAATCCTCAGGTAGATTAAATATTGTAAAGTCAAGCTGTATTTATTTATATAAGAACACTAATAACTGATTTGAAGCAAAAAGATCTCGTTATGCTAGCTTAACTTACCGCTACATTTTTTGGTAAACTGAGTGAACAGGCTAGTCTATTCTCAATAGGTTGCTTGTTTGTTGCATTCACTACCAAATGTATCACAAGTTTGTCCTTTTTCTTAGTATGATTTATGAGCGATTGCATCATAGCAACTAGTCCGTCCAACACTGAGAGATCAACCGATACAACAACATGAATATTTGATACCAAAGCCTTCTTCTTTAAATTATTACTATTATCTATTAGTAGAATAACATATAACGTATATAATACATTAAGAGGTAATAGAGATACATGCATGATAATTTAACTATACCTAATACATAAATTCCATGGGTTGCGTCATCAGTCCAGTAACGGTGAGGTACAATATATCGCTTCAATACTCCATCAGGTGTAAACCCCACACACCCTATTGTCCGCTCACATTCTATCATTAGATCCTCAATAGATAGCTGCGTAGTATTGTGCATTTGTCTGATTATGCTCCCTCCAGGAGACTTTTTACCCTGTATACAATATATGATCGTATAATGCCAAGCAAACGATAGGTGTTATAATACGGCAGTTGGATTCGTTGATCAATAGTTCATTGTGCTTGACTACATTAAGCTAGCCTAATTTACAATACAGCTGGAATTACAGATTATATTGGTGGTAAAATCTCATATAGTTTAGTCTAATGATCACAGTTAATCACTGTATAATGTCGTGAGCCAGGCCAGATCTCCTTACACGAGTCACCATGATTATATGACCTATATAGCTTGTTAATTCCAGTGCTATAATAGCACACATGTGACATGGCTACCTTAGTGTCACTTTTAAATGCGGGTGCTTAATTCGGCGAACTTCAAAACTCTACATTTTGCTGGCATTGGATATTAAAATTAGTGCATTAAGTTAATTAATTGCGTGTATTAATAATTGCAATTTTTAATAATTCGCAAAAATCGTACCCGCATTTAATAGTGACACTAAGGTATATTAAAAGTGGGCGTGGTATTGCAAAAAAAAATGCTTTTTTCCATTCTTGGTAGTCTAACCTACTTTTACTAGAGACAAAATTGGTTAACGAGGCATGTAAAATTAAGCAATACTCAGTCAATTGCACTGATAAAATAATCAGTGGTTTCAAGTTCTGTCTGTCCTACAAATGTATTGTATACTTATTCAAGTAGACGTTATAATCCTTGATCTACGAATCGTAAAAAAATTCTTTTCTATCTGATGGGGGATGGTGCTCCAGCACGGCCCTTAGTACCATCCCTGGTATCAGTACCCTTGCATGTATTGTGTATGAGTGTGCACTGCATGGCTATAATGTTCAACTCACAGCATGGTAGATGAAGCGGTGATGATCAGCTTGGATTGCATGCGGCACACTATTATATACAGGAGGAAAAATAAACTGAACATGACTCAGCATCATTATATTTAGCTCATTCATACTTTCGGCTGATGACAACAGGATTATTTAAACCTGGAAGGGGGGGGGGGGAAATAAGAGAGTGAACTACTTCACTGTGTACCCGAATTTGCTGGTACAATATGTACTTTTGTACTATGGGTTGAGCCTACATCAAAGGCACCGCCTGGAGTTTATATTCTGTAGAGGCAGTTAGATGATGGCTTCTAACTACCTAGCCACAAGCCACTCCCTACCCATTGTACAAATCAGATAAACTACAGTGTAAACAGGTTATTGAATATACACTTGGCTGTTATTTCAATTAGAAGCCTCGGCTCCGCCTCGGCTTCTAATTGAAATAACAGCCTCGTGTATATTCAATAACCTGTTTACACTGTAGTTTATCTCTTACATAAACTACATTAAGCCATTACTCTCATTATTATCGTTGCTCATGCACTCATACCTATCTTTGTGGCAGTTATTATATGTGACGTAATTATAGTATCATTGGTAATTATGTGCATGGTTTCCACTATAGTCTTGCAGAGCTATATAGACTCTATTATCAGTGTCGATGTTTATACTAAAAACAACATGGGCTGGCTATAGTTTTAGCTTATCTAGTTACTCTGCATGAATCAAGTTCTGCATTACCCGGCACTGAAACTCGTTCTTCTTGAATACTACTGACTATATGTTTTACACCTAGAAGGTACATGGCTACTCATGGCTATAAGTAATGGGCGAGGCAGTGTGTGGATAGAAAGCCGGGCAACAAAAGAAAATCAATCTGGTGTAAAGCAATATAACAATTGGTGCCCTATCAGTGTAATGAAAATTGTTACAAATAAGGTACAATTCATGACTATGGGGTCAACTTCTTTAAGCCATGGCAACGTTCATGAAAAGGCATGCACGTTTAAGTAATAAGTATATGTGTCTGTTTGCAGGCAATAATGATGTACTTATCAGATCTATCCTGTAGTACATACTATATCTCGTAGCGATTGTTTTAGACAATCTATTACAGAAAAACTCAACAGACTATAGCTCCCACGTCACAGGTTTTCAGCTTGTTTTAAACAATTACATTTCAATTAACCTTATATTGATATCATTTTCCAAATTGACTATAATCATCTGGTTCCTCTAACTGCCTTTTGAATAACTAACTGCATGTCCTATGACTGCATGTGATGAGGCTCAACAATCACTACTCGTTTTCTGCTTTTTTCACACCTGGCAGGAAAAGGGGGCAGACAGGGCTTGAACATGCAGCTTGTTCAAAAAGATCATATATGGGAGCTCAGCCTCTTTCATTAGCATACAAATCAGGGTCTTTTTTGATAGGCTTGCATGCATGCAACTCCAATGATCTCACTTCATTGTAACATGTTATAGAGCAAGAAAACACCACAAAGCTTTTTATGACAATTGAGCATTAGGCTTAACATAAAATACTATATATATAAACTTAATGATATAGACTAAAAGTTTATAGAGCCCCCTTTGTACCTCCGCCTATGCCATAGAGTTCAGTGTTCAGAAAGTCCAGATAAGTGGTTGACCCAAGAAATTGCTGCCCCTTGTGGTTTTAGGCATTTGCAGTTTGCTAAGAGACATCAGGGATATATACTACACTGCTGAAAACAACAATCTCTGTTAGCCAGTCCTTACCTTCAAAGTGGGCCGGGCCTGGCTACATGAGGCAAGTCCTTTCACAACAAGGAAGGGTCTGGCAAAGCTGCCATGCAATCGCGAATAAGTGCAGCTATAGTAGTGGGCTATAAGTTTCCGAGAGATAGCATATATTCAGTGTACAGCAACTTTTTGAAAGTATATAGGCAGGATATGTTACACAACAGTATATCGTTAACAAAGTATCCTGAATGGCTTTTTTTCATATACAAAAAATACGTGATAAATACGACACGTACATCATCGAGGTCTTAAAACACACGCAAGCAAATGATCTTGAATCTATCTGAAACATCCCATGAAATTCTCTGCTTCCCTTAACTTAAGTTTGTAATGGTTTACGAAAGCTGCCAGAGTTTGTGTGCCCACTTTAATTTGATCTAATATAGAAAATGCATGGGAGGTTTAATTTGATTTTGAGCAAATTAGTCAACAATTGTACAGGACCCTGGAGTTTTAATTTGGAGATAAACAGTAAGTATATCCTGGAGATTATAATATAACTCACGAGGATGAAGTTTAGATATTTTTTAAAGTTTTACGCATATAAAATTTTAGATAATTATCATTACTTTGAAAATTATTAGCACATGTATGCTTTCCCACTGCTGCCGCAAAAAAAATGTACACACTACAACCCACGTTACCGGCGGTGGCCCACATACTACTAGGTACACCTATAGTAGTCCCGCGTAGCCAGACCTGGCCACATACGTGTGCATGGTGCCGGCTGAGGGTCTGGTGAATACCTCGCTTCCAGCAACTTGTGGAATGCATTAGTATAGGAACATCCCAATTGCTTGCTGCCACGTCATTAAGATGGCAAACAGGTCGGTGTATGATCTTTGATTTTAGCTCAAAACGTTGCATGTTATTAACTAAAAGAAGCCTAAGACGTCACAGCACTTTGCTTTCAATGAGGAAACATTCGTGGCCTTGTCACTTGATTTTGAAAGTAAAATATGCTATATTTATAGCATGCGAACATCACATGCAGTACTGAGTATAATTATGGTTTCATCAGCACAAGATGAAGGCGAGGTATTTACCAGACCCTTACCATGCACGCGTAGGAAGAGGGTATACACCTAGTCTCGTCCCCAGACTCCCATGCATCTAACAAGTGAAAGGAAGTCCGGCACACTGAGTTGATTTTCTTGGCCCTCAGTGAGGAATTTCTACTGGTCAATCACAGTCGTTTGTTTAAAAACGTCCGTTGCTATACTATCTATGACCGCAAAGACCAACAAGTTGCCATTTCACTGTAAGCAAATGGGATGGGGTTTATGGGCTATTAGTAATCAAACGTCATATGCGTCATGAGTTCACCACTTCCTGGACCAAGAAAATCGACTCAGTGGGCCCCGCGGAGACTCCGCCTGGGGATGAGACTAGGGTACACCTACATTATCACATCATTATTACATCATTATCAAAGCATAATTTCACATGGCCTAATGATAAGATGGATGCTCATTAGGCTTTCATACTTTTAATTTTGCCTATTGTATTTATACCCATTATTCTTTTCAAACAATGTGACCGATGCATATATTTCTATGATTAATACAACATACTGATTATTGGTCAGTTACCACAATCCTTTCTTGTCATTAAATAATGCCCATCCAAATACATGAGTTAGTTAAGTTAACTGTGATGATTGATTAATTAAAGTCTACACTGTAGTATTGTCAGCTGTATATACTCTAGCGCTGACCAAGCATTAAATAATAATATAGTATATTCCGGATTAGTTTGTAAAAGATTCCATACTTGAAAATAGGGCCTATTCAAGAGTTCCCTATTATTCTCAAAATTATGCCAGCACAATCGTTCACAACTGAGGCCCATCAAATATATGATAACATTGCATTAGACCCTATCTATGGTTTTATATAGACTTTATTTTAATAATAGCAATAATTGTCACTTACCACTGCCTATAACGGCCGCGGTTTCCTTGTGGTAGAAGCATACAAAAAAAGAGACGAGGATACCAAAGACGACTAATACCAAGAGAATGAAAGCACGATACGATTTCATGGCCGACGCGACTCGGCGAGGAAGCCACAAGCATGCAATTACTATGACATGTGATATGCTAGCTGCAGAGGGGAAGCCACACCCTTAATCATTGATTTGTCGTGAAATAGATGACTGTGTCATTGTGCAGATCACTAATAGACCTTGTGTATAGGCTTCTGGTGAATTGTTCTAAAGAACTCGAGATCTATCATGCAGTACCGCCATATGCAATTAATGTGGTAGCCCTCCAGCTGTCCTAATTATAGAGTTCACACATGCAAGCTAATTCACTTCGCGCATGCACCATGCATGCACAGCAGAAGTTCCTTCATCCTCCATCACTAATCATAGAATCATGCATGATTCATGCACTGTTTGCTATTTTGTTATGCCAAATTAATTAATATAAAAAG
Organism: Chalinula nematifera; assembly: GCA_036873525.1. Classification (NCBI taxonomy): domain Eukaryota; kingdom Metazoa; phylum Porifera; class Demospongiae; order Haplosclerida; family Chalinidae; genus Chalinula; species Chalinula nematifera. The sequence goes on from JAYJLX010039168.1 coordinate 14,049, forward strand.
CTATGGAAATGAATCAATAAGATATGGATAATAATAATAATGATAATTATGTTTATTATAACATGCAATAATTTCTAAAAGTTATATGGAATAACCTTTGCAAATTAACAATTATACAACTAAGTTTTTAGCCTTTTTTAACTTCAGTGGATAAAAGACAATTTGATCTTTGTGGAACAGTCAAGCTGGTCGCGAGATCATGCTAGTCAGTCGTGGTGTGTGGGTGGTAATGACTTATTTGTCCCCTGTATGATTGGGTCAAGTCATGACGCCGGCTTGGCGAGCCAATACCACATGCTCCATCCATTAAGCCATGATTGTTGTATTGTTGGGTGAAGAACAAGTGATCTCTAATATTCTGGTCCTTCTGATCTTCACTCATTCTTTCAACACTTACTTGCTGGATATCAATGGGGCTTTGTGTTTTGGATGAATCATCGCTGGGTATGAGATAGTAGAAATATTTTCCATCAGTAGAGGGAAAATATATGGCTGTATCTCCGTTCGAAGGATTGTGGCCTTTCTCGGAAGAAAATATAACAAGGCACACTAGGTATGCATCTTTGATTCCATCCTATAAGCATAATTATTTAACATATTTAATAACTTAATCATTAAAATTATTATACGTACTTTGTGTACGCATATCAGCTCTTTTTTTTCATTTAGAACAACATATAAGTCCTCTTGGTTTTTCATGGTCCGATCCTGATATATGAATTGAGCTATCAGTCATGAAGAGATAAAGTATATGCATGAGCTGACTGGATAAATTTAGCCGCTGTATACACAAAAATTGAATTCAGTGCTCCATCATAGTCATGTATGCTGCCGACTTGTGTGGCAGCATAGGACTCAATATATCCTAGTTGACAAATGGCAGATAGCCTGCATGGCAGCTGGGATAGCAATACAGTACTCATGTATTGTATGTGTAAACTGCAGGAGTTATAGTACCATCATGGGGGTTAACAGCTAGCTAGCTTGGCATGCACGGCTGGGATAGTCACTAGGTATACATACATACATACATACATACATACATACATACATACATACATACATACATACATACATACATACATACATA
>JAYJLX010039179.1:0-15131 GCA_036873525.1 Chalinula nematifera
TAACCGGCTTCTACCATGACTATTGTTGCAATGTTTATTTTTGATATAATAACTTTTGATAACCCAAGCGGTGTAATCCTGGTTTACCCAGGAGGTCAGTGTTATATCAAGATTTATCAACCTCGTATTCTGCAATTTGATTGGTCAATTCATACTAGTCATGGTAGAAATTATTGATAAATACCAGCTAGCTATTGTTCCAGAAAGGTCACTTACATAAATATATATAGATACAGTCTGCATGTAATTGGTGAATGATATTTATGTACTGTAATAAAATCTAGCAACTCGATTTGTGAGTCCTCTTTAAATTGCTGCTGTATTTGACATTGTATATTCCAATATCAAGATACATCGAGTTAATCCACTCCTCCAGTCTGTACTACTTCAAGCTATAACAAATATATACACTGAATTGATCAGAAGGTTCCAATAAAAGGACTTTCAGTCATCAAATTAACAAACTATATTACTTTACCATCAGCATGCTGTCATAGGAATATAATTATAACATTCAAGGCAAAGGAGAAAATGCATTCGAGAAAAATTAAATATATTTATTCCTATTTTTTTACTACCAATGGATTGTAGATCTGCATGCATTAACCATGCACTTATATAGTCATTAATAAACTGAAGCAGAATAGCTTACTGGCAAGTCTTAATTTGGGTCAGTCTCATAAACTCCAGGGATGGCTCAATGGTGTGACTTATTGTGATATAGGCGACCTTCATGCAAGAACGAACTTGATGGCTAGGTTGAAATGACTCCAATAAGGACAGATCTTCTTAAGTTTTTTTTTTCATCAGTGGCGGCACTGCACTGAAGTGAATGATCAACGTAAACAGACAGTTTTTATTATTATTATTATTATTGTATTCATTGTTTGCAGTTTTTTTGCATGCTTGACAGTGACATGTTCATCATAATGTTAGTACAAGCCACGCCCACTTTGACTTAATGGAATACTGTGATTTAGAGGTCAATACAAACCTGAGTCAGAAATTGACATCACTAGAACACTCCTGCACATAAAAAAAAAACACTCAACTAACATATACACTCAACTATATACTGCAGTGGAAACAAAAGACAAAACACATAAAAAAAACACCAACAACAGCAACAATAACAAACTTACTGATACTCTTCAGTACATGATTGGGGAAAGGGAGTATAAGCTAGGAAATAAGGACGTTCACCATGCACAACCTGCAAATATACTGAATACTATGATCTATGCTGAGACCCTATAATTATAATTATATAAATAAATTACATTATTATTAAATATTGTGATATATATCCTTTTTTTTGAATCTATAACACTATAATTATAGGGATTTTGTGACGCCAAGTGTCTGTGCGGAAGGTGCATGTGGATGTGTTAGTCTATAGCAAGGTAAATTATGTGGTAGCAACTACACTGGCAGATATAGCTGTAAGTAGTGAATTAAAGGATTTCTACTATTTCTACTGCATTGCATGTACATGTAATTTTTGCCTCATCTCAGACCCTCAAGGCTCTTAGCGGCATAATCATAATACCTATAATATATTATAGATCTTCTATCATATACATTTGTTAGAAAATTTGCGTATACCTCAAGTTCACTGCTTCGAAAGTAGTTTTATGAAAGATCAGTTTGTTTACTGTTTTTTTTGTTTAAAGTCATGTCTTTTTCTCCATTATTTATGTTCAATATTAAAGCAATATTAATTATTTAACTAAATGTAGTCATATACGGTATATTATAAAAAACAAAACAAAATAATTATGTGCTCAATACATTTCACGAAAGATAGCACAGCATATGTGTGATCCTTATCATGTTTTTAATACAGCTATAAGTAATAAGCTAATCCATTGTGGCTGCTGGTCAAAAACAAAGATACACATGCAGGCGTGCTAAAATGATGTCCTCCCAGGCATTGTTCTCCAATAATACAGCATTGTTTTAGTGTGTATATAGATGTGCTAAAATCTGGGACATTTTTAGCACGTTTTTAAATTTTCAGAGTCTATATATATGCCATACCATCATACTGAATAATCATTTTATTTTATTCATTGTTTGATTCAGAGAAATACTGGAATTAGTGTGCATGACATTGATAAACTTCGTCATGAGTTTAATTAGGATTGCAGCTGAAGGGATTGAAAAACAGGAATATGTGTTTGATATTGGATATTGATATTGGATATTGATATTGTTTGATATTGGAATAAAGGATAAATTTGGCATGCTCCAAAGAGTAGATACTTTTACCAAATGCGCTACTGCAGTCCAATCAGTTAGCTTTCTACACCTGACTCTCCAAGAGTATCTTGCTGCATATCACTGGTCTAATGCACTGCCACTAAAACGTTACATCATCTTACCGCATTTTAATGATATTCACATTCTGTTATAATGATGTTGCTTGATGAATTCACTCGTGTTAAATAGGCGCTGTATACAATTTGTTATTATGCTTAAGTGGATTATAGCCTCTAGTGCCACCATGAACAACTCGTTTGGTACGGTTATGTCCCCAGACCCTACTTTTTGCGAGGGTCTGGCTACGCGAGACTATACAAGGGTATACTATGATAATACCGTGACCTGAGCCATCTACTTCCGACACTATATACTGGCTCCTTCACCACTACATTCCCAAAAGCCAAATTACAAAAGTCCCCCAGAGAATCCCTAATCTCATTGTGTTGACAAATCACGAATCCCCCCTTCCGACAATCCAAAACATGTTGGACGCTCGACTCACCTCTACACTGATCTGTCACACAAAGGAAGCACTGATATGCATTCTTACTATGGATCTTCCATACCTCAGAGTTAGGGCATCTCTGAATTCCATGGGAGCGAGACAGGTCAAAACGCTGCCGGACTGAACTGCATGCATGATAATTTAATTATATATTTTTTTTAAGACTTGAACTTTTGTTAGTAATAATGATAGTATACTACCTATTATAATAAGGGCAATTATAGTAAGTCATAGCCGCCTGTAATAAACCGATCATGACCTTCCAGCAAGTGATTTGCTTTATATATCTTCAGTGATTTCACACATTCACCAACTATACACAATATACAATTAAAAAAATCATTGGGTGATCATGCAATATTATTATAGAGCGCTTACATTGTAGATACGTAAGGTCTGATAAATCATTCTCAAGCCAGCTGTAATCAATATAAATTGGTATACAAGCTATGATGTGGCAACAGTTGACATTTAGTGTCATTTCTTTAATAGCCCTTACTGTACTTATTTCCTCTTCACATATATAAATCTCTTTAATATTTCCAGTACTGCTGATAGCTTTATCCAATAGTTGCTTGTATTGATGACTAGTGAAACAACACTCGTCAAAAACCACACTGTGAGTAGTAGTTGTATTTCTAGATGCTAAATATGACATCACCTTCAAAAGTTCATCAAATGCTCCATCACATCCTCTAATTATCAATACCTTTAATGTGGTGAGGTTCAATAATTCTCCACACAACAACTTTACTACTGCATCATGATTGCGGCACTCATTACTGTTAGCTATCTCCACTACTTCAAGTGGATTGTTCTTAATAATATCACAAAGTATATGACCCAGACGCAATGCTAACGAATGGTCTTTATGGGAATCTATACATACCTCTAACTCTTTCAATGCAGTACTAGAAAACAATTCTTTAGATAATCTTTCAAGAACATTAAGTTCGGAATGGCTGATTAAACCCCAATTGCAAATTAGACTACAAAGAGAACATTTCTGTTCTTTCATGACTTTTAGTACATCTGCATCCAAATAACTTATACAGACTCTCCAAGCAAAAAATTGCTTGGTACCATGGCGACTAATCAAACTGTAGATATTCTTTTTGGAGCTATATCGATAATCATGGCCGGAACTATGAAGAACCGGCTTCATTGCAACATTGATTGTCTTCACCTGTTGTTTTTCAATGTTAAGGTGTTCAAGTGATTGGGTTACTTTAGTTAACTCACTACTATCCCCTACTAGCGTTAATGAGTGAATGTTATCACTGCCAATGGCGGTTTTCAAAACACTCACTATCAATTCTGTATTAGCCTTTGTAACAACCATCTCAATGCATTGAATACCATCAACAGTAGGACCCACGTGACCATAGTTGTGAATTTCTTCTACATAGACTTTCAACTCAGCCCATGTCTTCGTTTCAATACTATAGAAATAAATGAGAGTATGAAATGCACCGAGCAGAAATTGATGATTAACATCAAACAAAGTAATGTTGTAAGTGTTGAAATTAATTTCTACTTCGTAAGGTCTAAGGTCATGGCCGAAATTCTCCGTTATAGTGTAGCCAAAGGGTAACTTTAAAATACGTCCCAAAAAAAATACACAGTCTTGATAAGATAGCCTCAAATTCGAATAATCTGCAGCTTTAGCACATTCCAAAATTACGAAGCCATAAGAATCCTTGAAAGTGCCATTTGCAACGACAACAGCACATGGAATAAAGCCAAAGTATTTCGTTAAAGACGAAGAAGGGGATCCAAAATCATTCTCGAATAGTACACTGTGCTTATCTGTGGTGCGGGTGTAAATGCCATCATCAGCAATGGTAATGCTTTCACATGGAATGGTATTTGACAATGTGACCATTCTTAGTGTTTTAAAGCTTGCTAAAGCGCTGAACAGACTTTTTGAGAAATAGACCCCTTCCTCTGAATTAGCAAAATGTTTTTGTTGTACGTATTTAAAAGTCATCAAACTGAATGACCATTTGGCCATGGGGGCCCTTGAATTTAAGCTTTTCAAATCAGTATAATATTCCAAACACAAATCCTTCACAAATTCACTGATTTGTTCGATGTAATCAAAATATTGGAAAATATCACAATCTCCAAATCCTGCATAGATTCGGTAAATAAAACTGCCTTTCCTGTTTTCTAGTTTAGCATGTTTAATTCCATCAACCAAGTTTCTAATTAATCCATGTTTTGTCATTTGTAGATTCCATTTCACTGATTCCACAGCTCTTGCTATACAATACCCTGTGACATACGCTTCATTAGCAGATTTGATTTGTAATAATCCGCCAAACTCACATATTCTATCCTGAGCCTGTGGAAACACCATTTGTACCAGGGTTGCATTCTGGCTTTCAAATAATAAAAGAATAAAATTAAATCTATCCACTGAATTCCATCCTTTCAGTATATGTTTTGTAATTTCTTCCTCTAATGGTGTTTTTATGACTCCAGTTAGGCCACTATAGAAATGCAATGCTGGCCAATGAATATTTTTATTCCCATTAGAGTTTGATGATCTTAGCCAATCGGTCATAAAGTATTCTTCAATAGGTAAAGCACCACTTGTTTTAAACAATCCAGCAACTTCCAATGGCGGGGCATTAGACCAGTGATATGCAGCAAGATACTCTTGGAGAGTCAGGTGTAGAAAGCTACATGAAACTGATTGGACGGTACCACATTTGGTAGAAGTATCTACTCTTTGGAGCATACCAAATTCATCGTTTATTCCAATATCAAACACATATTCCTGTTTTTCAATCCCTTCAGCTGCAATCCTGGCCAACTCTTTAAATTTGTCCTTTAAGTCATGAGGAAGTTTGTCTATGTCATGCACTCTAATTCCAGTATTTCTCTGAATCAAACAATGAATAAAATAGGTATAAAGCTGGGTTAAGGTTTTTGGCTCAAATTTTGGATCTTCTGGCCTTTGATATGATTCCATATACAGTTGAGTAACTAAAGCACAGTGGAGAGGGACTTGCAGTAGAGTGTGTATAAATTTGTGTGACGAAATATAATCATTGAAGGCTTCCAATGCATCTTTATCATCTTCAAATTTGCATTTAATGTAATCTTCAATGTCTTTTTCCTCAAACCCTTTAACTTCAATATATTGCTCTAAGTTACTAAACCTTTCAGGAAGCAATTGAACAGCTGATGAACGGGTGGTGATAATAATGGATGCTTGACTAAGTGTCACACCTTCTAATAAACGCATGATTAAAGATGATTCCTTAAGCTGCTCGTGTGACAATTCATCAAAACCATCAAGTATTAGCAACATTTTTTTACCAGCTCCTTTCGCTTTCCTGATGTAGCTACGAAATCCGTCATTCTCTTCAAACGGGTCAAGCAATTTTTCTACCCTTTTAGCCTCTCTCACTTCCTGAGCCCTCAGTTGGATGAACTTAACGATATTCCATTTTTTCCGTAATAAAGATTCTTCATCAGCACAAGCCCAGCTCCTACAGAGTTCCCAAGCTAAAGTTGTTTTTCCAACTCCTGGATTACCTTTTATTAGTATCGGAAACTTGATGTCATGTGATTCACACAACAATATATCGTTTACTCCAATTGACTTATCTGCACCTCTCTTCTTGGATTGAACAAGACTTAAATTAATATACTTTTTAAAGGGGGAGGGTTTCTTAGCATAAGAGGGTGATTCTCTTGTCTTATATATTTCAATTAAATCTTGTTTGTATCTCTCGACACCCTCGGCTTCAATACTATGGTCAGAAACTGGTTGAATAATTGGAACAGATGATGTTTGATAATCACTTGAACCGCTATGATCATGCCGGTATTTTTCCATCTGATGAGTGATAGGTTGTGTAGTAGATGAGCTAGCCTCATGCTGTACTGGGAGAGACACTGTAGTGTGGTGGCTTGATTCCGGAGACGCAGATGGTTTGGAACGCTTCGTATTGGGTGGCTGTTGATCAATTACTTGAGCTATATTAAAATACAAGGAGAATAATTGTTTATACATGGCATGTATACATACATGACTGACATGTGCATGCATGAATTCAGTATGATAACCACACCCACATCAATTAATCAAATGCTGTGATCAAATAAATGCCTTTGCTTAAATAAAACAAAAGCCTATCTGGACTGGCCAAATAAATGCCAGGGTGTAATATTAATCAGTCAATATAGTGATCATACCCTTCAGTTTTCCATACTACAATAGCGATACTGTTGGCAATTAAATTGTAGAAGTTGAATTAAAAGGAGATCTATAAGTTCATGTTACACCCACCCATATCTAAATCGCGTTAAATACAACTATATACATGAGGGGTCCGGCCAACTAACACCTGTCTCAAATAAACGCCTGGCTTAAAGGGTCTCCATAAAAATATGTACTGGCATGTTTCAAATGGTGGAATACGGTATATCTATTGCATCTATACACACCATTAATAAGATGATCTTTAACTTTTTTTGCAACTGCAGCCATTTCCAGTTGTTCTCCTAGTAACACTGTAATCAAGTGATCCCAGGACACCTCAGAACATTTCGATTGAATCCACTTATCAATCACATCCTCCAGTTTAATCAAAGGAGAATCACTTTTTTTAGCAAGAGAATCCCGAAAATCCTTGGGAACACGCAATGCTGATCCTATTTCATTCCATTTTGAAGTAACACCACTCAAGAGGTCCACAACATCTTCAAGTGTAACATCTATGAGACCATCATAATAGTAGAAATGATACATCATCAAAAGAACAACACAATTTACACATGGTATTCTATATACCTGGCCATGGTCCGGGGTTCAGTTCCACGTCTCCTGATAGTATAACCAATAACACCGCCAGTACCAGTATAATCACGGATACAGTGGGACCCGCCCCTCCTCTCATACTATCAGATACATTACCACTACTCTTGACTGTATTGGTAGATACACGACAGGTAGAATAACGGTTATTCCATTGACCGATAATAGCTCTCCACTGAGATACCTCCATTGTTTTTTTCTACCAGCCACACCCTCATGAAAATATTACGATGACACACCCATGCAACATGGACCCGCCCCCTTTTTGCAACCTGACTATTCATAATTCAGTTAACAATGAAATCAAGAAAATGAACTGAATTGAAAGCATAATTATAAAAATAACAATTGCATGTGTGATTCATTACACAAATCAAAATCATAAATACATTAGTGTTACACATCCAGAATGAATCCGCATACACACAGTATTAGCATCACAGTAGTAGCAAAGATTGGCATTAGAACTATGAACGAGGCTAGAACTGTCTCTTACACACTCCACATGCACATCTCCCCCAATATAAGACAGGTTCAATTCATGATAAATTCATGACAAATCATTTTCTAGTCTGTTCTTACAGCGGAATCATAGTTAACGTCATCCAGACGATAGTAGCTATATTGGAAAGAGAATACTAATATATTATACAAACACACACATACAGACCTTTCTCATGCTAGTAACATCTTCAGTTGTAACAGCCACCTCCAATAGTGTAGATTAACCACACCCAAAGCTCCAATGTTGTACATTAGCCACACCCACATACAATCAGTGTTGTATCCTACCATGACAAAGGTTTCAACAAACTTTTTACAATCCTACCTTGCTTGCCATCACTTTGCTACAAGGAAAGATGGTGGGGGGTGGGGGGGTGGGAGAGAAGAAATGGAAACATAAAGATAGCTTTACGATATGAGAATAGCCATTACATGTCACAGACTGGTACACAGCAATAATGTACTATAGTTAACCTAACCATCACCCATGGATACTATATAATCATCACCATGGATACTATAGACTACGTAAATAGGATTGGAAACTTGTTTATATTTGTACAAAGATGAAACAACCCTACAATGTCATGAGGTGGGCGTAAAAACTTGCACTTCCGGGTAGAGCTCATTTAGTGCCTAATAGAGTACCGTACGCGTCATAATTTTCGTGGTGTATTAATTTTCGTTAATTTCGTGTCCTTAAAAATCCACGAAATTTAATTCTTAACCCATTCCTTACACTTACGTATATAAGAGACGTGCACGTATAACACGAAATTTCATACAACGAAAATTAGCTTTTGACGATCTTTCCCCCAAAACACGAAACTTTACCACCACGAAAATTACGGTGTGTACGGTAAGTTAAACAGAAATAGATGCTTTAAATAACACATAGTCTAGGGGGGAAAAAACAAAGTACCATTTCTTGGCCACATCCATGCTCACAAAGATACAACCACCAAGTGATAACAGTAAATACCGTATAGCTGGAATTTTTGGTTAGGATTTAATTTTGGCTTAAGAATCCATCTAAAATAAAATCCTACAAGTTCTCCATAGTAAAATGTATTAAAGTTATTTACTTTACTAAAACTGAAATCCTTGTAATTTAAAAACACTAAAATTTTGGTGGCTGAAAATTTCCAGCTATACATAATTTCAGTGTTAAACCACATAAGCACTTCATACATGCCCAATTCGGGGCAGTGATCCATATCCAATTAGACATTCAATAATCTTGGACATGGATTTTTGTGGTATACCGTACATGTAACTTAAAATTTAACATGACATAGCTGTCACCAATATCAGATCATTGAATCCGTATTTTGTGAGCATATAGTTATTTTTGGTGTGCCAGATTGTTATGGTATATTATTTAAGAAGGAAAAATGAAGAATTTGATGACAAAAACATATATACTAGCGAACTGGACAGAGCAGGTGCAACGACTTTGAGCCCTTGCTATTCAATTAAGTTAGCATTTTACTTGGTTGTAACCTAAATAGGAGAAATTCTTTCAGTGGTACAGAACGATCAAACCCTTGAATAAGGACAAATTAAACATTTTACAATCAATTGTGAGATTTCTAACTGTCTTCGAAGGAGATGATCTAAAGACAGTGTGGCAAAAAGTATGCATCAGCTTAGCTCCCACATGTAAAGACGCTCGGATGTGGAAGTTATACATTTAACACCTCAACTCAAAGAGAAATACAAATCAAAACCACTTCAAAATATCGTGCTTGGTGCTTTTAACCGTGGTGTTATGAAGAATACAACTCCGAGGCACTGCAATGGAAAGTGCAAAGCATTTGCTTACCATCAAATGGTACAGCACTATAGCTATCGTACGAAGCCGGAGCTAAAGGCGTCTTCAGTAGAGAGTCAAAAGGCTGAATTAAAGCTCCTTGACCCAAGGAAGATACTTTCTGCTCCCTAACAGGCCCATCCCAAACTTCCAAGTAGTGATCTGCTTATTGACAATATGCTGCTCTAGCATGTGCATTTGATAGATATAGTAAGACATAGGGTATAGGGAAAACATAATTTTGAGCTGCGATTGCAAAAACAACCTAACAATAACTAGATGAATCATCAAATACATTGCATTATTTGGGCTGAGGCTTCGTGCATGAGCAAATAGCTATACTGCAAGTTTTTTCTAACTGCATGTTTGTTAATTGTGTTTCAGTTTAGTCTCACATTGTCATGATCAGACAATTAAGGTAGAAGTTGACGGGTTTGGCTACGCAAGAATGTTTCAGTGATTAACAGATCAAGCTTAAGATAAGCAATGGATATAAAACAGTCTATATATACTCAGAGCTGTTACACTGCTGTCACTATAGCTAAGAATTCAAACATCCTGAGCATGCATGCATGCATGAGGCTCATTTATACATAGAGTTTGATGATTTCAAACAAAACAGAGAATCATGTTGTCCTTTCAACTCATTACTCTTAGTCTCTTACTGCACAAACTTGTGTGGCATCAATGACCAGGCTGGGCATCAAACATGCCAAGAACTGATACATTGACTGAGAAAGCAAACTTTAGAGTCATGACTGCTTGGTTGGAATTCAAGCTTGAATCTGCTACCATTAGAAATTTGATCTTATAAAAAGTTTAAACTTCTTCTTAGATTTCTTGAGAATACAGCTCAATATACACTGTCGTTCACTAGCTGACATTAGCGTTTATGCAGCCCTCGTTAAAACATGCTCATTGCTCAGGTGTTCTGTTAATTCCATAAATTGATAACATGTGTTTTTCTATGAATTTAAAAGTACAATCAAAACTTTCCCATGATTAATTTTGGTCAATCCTTACACACACAAACATACTGTAAATGTAGAAATTTTCGACCAGTAGAAAATTCCATCCTTTTCGACCTTCCTTGAAAAGATCAAAAATAATATTAGGCTTTAACTGCATACTGACAAACACGAATCTTCTTCAGCATGCGTGTTATTATTGTAACCACGCCCATGGGTCGAAAATAAACTTTTCACTGCTCACGAACTGAAAGTCGAAATTTTTACTGGTTGAAAATTTCTACGTTTACAGTATACATGTACATACACCATTTCGACTAGTGTGGGGCTCGCTCAGGCTTGCCCCAATTAAGGATGAGAAGGATATATATAGTAGCGATACCGGCATAACATTGACAATATACCCTCTGCATTAGGTATGGTTGCACTAAAATTAATAACTAAGGTCGGTCATGTTTGTGTACAGCTTTGTATTGCAAAAGTAGGGTAAACACTAATTTTGTACTGCAATTGCAAAAATGGCTAAGTAAATTTGTTAGCAAAGCAGAAAAAAAATCGATTTTCTGCAATTCAGTTGCAATAGAATTGGCCCCAAATGGTGGAATATCCAATAATTTACGGAAGTATATAGCATAAAATTTAACTGGTTAATTAAGTTTACCATGCCTAACACAAAGGGTCTATAAAAATACTTAAAAACATGATGCTGGTAATTTAAGTGGTTTAAAAATCGATTTGTGTTTCTATTTACATTACATTACCTCATGCAGGCTGTTCCTTAGTGCCAAGGTCATAAATGTCTTGGCTAATTTCGCTGAGTGGTATGGTAGCACCAAAGAGCATAGCTCATCATCATGACATATCAGTATCACGGAACACCTCGTACAGGGTTCTGTATGAACCATTGTCAATGACATGGAGGGGGGAGTGGTCGATCGGAATTAAAGGGATGTGGTTATTGGCTGGATATCCACCGGCATCCTCCCAATTGAATCAGCTAGATCTGAGAATTATTTGGAACAAATTATAAATATTTGATAAACAAGAGCTCAGCTATATAAATAGATTAGCCACACCCACTGACTTGGCAGTTCTGATCTCGGTTCTGATACATGATCTGACTGAACAACCTAGCCTGACTATAGCTGCAGGAACAATGGTGAGTCGTTTTGAACACTAGCTGGATACAGTAACGGATGAGTCGTGCTGAGGCTGGAATCTTTGGTTAGTATTCAATCTACCAGACAACGAATCAACTTGAACATCATCAAATGTATGCCATGTGACAATAAACGCTATAGATGGCCCCATGTGTGGCCACGCCCTAAAAAATTAGATCTACTAACAGTGAAATCATGACTAGAGTACTGAGTCATGTCAGCAGCATGATACCAGCTTTGCAAAAATTTTAATAATATGCATGCATGAAGTTATGATGAAATTAAACAAAATAATGTTGGCTGCTGTTTTGGTGTACAACTTTGTATGGCAATAGTATAGGGACTGAAACATAATTTTGTACTGCATGTTGCAAAAATGGCTACTACAATGGTATGGACACCGATTGGCTAACAAAAAGTGTCCTGATTAGAGGTGCATGTTCTAATTTCAGAGGTGGTATATATATTTAGTATGGAATGGAGTGTATACTGTGTGGAATTCAGACAGTGCCATCTGTATGTCTGTATTTTAGAGTCACGGTCCAGCCTTATTATATTATACATGAATTCCACTATGTATAGTACCAAAACTATATGTGAAAAATTTTTTTTATAGCCTTAGACTCCACGTACCTATAAGGAAGGTGCATGCATGGCCTTGTTTGACAACCAGTGAAAAATACAAGTGTCTTAAATTAATGTTGATGTCCCAAATTTGAGACATTAAGCATACGCTATAAAATTTTACGCATTACATGTATGCAACAGTGCATGGTGTCTCAAAATACAATAATTTATTATATAGCGCATATTGTGTGCAATACACTTTTGTGTCTTATTTTGAGACACCACCATAATGATTTCAGCTGGAATTTTTTAATTACCACATTTGGACATGTTTGATTTTTGCTCATATTCCTTTAATTTATTGAAATTTTAACATTATGTAAAATTTGGGACAAAAAGAAGACATTTATATATAGGCGTGTGTAGTTTTGTTTTGAGTGATATATAAGTATATGTATAAGCACAGCTATATTAAGCATCAATGAAATCTGGATCTAATATGCACGGGAAACATAATATTCAACATCATCCTTTGCTTAATTGTGGTTGCCATTTACATGCATGCTGCCGGGCTATCTGAAGTATAAAGTTATATACTCATATCCTCTGTCAATACAAAAATCTAATGGGACAATTAAATCAATATATTTTTAGCTTCCATATCATATAGCTTACATTGATATACTAATTGAGTTAGTGCTTGTATTCATACATAATTACTGGTCACATCATTTGGCAATACTGAGTCCTATTATGATATCATGAAGCCCACTATATAAAGAGAGATATAATTTCTACCATATCACTACTGGTTATAAGACTCTCAGTATAAATATCATCCAATCATGAACAAGATTATAGGTCTGACAGTGCTTGTATTCTTCTGTGTTATGTTTGAACAAGGAATGGCAAGTTGTACTCCATGGCCACCTGCACATGATGCATATGCTTGTAATACAGACTATCTGTGTCAATCATGTGTAAGTATCATAATATAATGTTGTTTATTATACTGTATAGCTCTGCTCCATTATCAATATAGATATAGAAATAGTTGACTCCATAGCTGAGTGCTGTGAACATCTTCACGGTAAATCATACTGGGCTCAGACAAGTGGAGGGCATTGTATACGGTGTCCCGGAACAAATTAAGCCGCATTAATTTTATATAAGCAAACAATGCATGTGCAATTGCATTGAACAATTAATGATTTGCTTTTTTTCCTATAATTGCAGTATATTAGTGCCATACCGCCATGTTATTTTCTTTTGTAATAATAGCAAAAGTAGTTATACCTATATTCTGAAAGAATTTAACTTGTATATTATATAGTTATGACTAATTCATGTTCGAGGGACACGCATGCCTCCTCATATACTGTATAATTAAATTTTTGGATATACTTCCCAG
This sequence comes from Chalinula nematifera, assembly GCA_036873525.1. Classification (NCBI taxonomy): domain Eukaryota; kingdom Metazoa; phylum Porifera; class Demospongiae; order Haplosclerida; family Chalinidae; genus Chalinula; species Chalinula nematifera. Next base: position 14,028 of record JAYJLX010039179.1, read on the forward strand.
CATATTAGGGAAAATTCAAATCATGCACGCATGCATGCCCGGTACCACTGAGTGATATGTCACCAATACAAACCATGATACACATCAACTAGATACTAACAATTTCAGAAAAATTAACGAATATTATTGCAAAAAAATTATAGCGGAGGGTGACAAATTAAGGAGAGGAATGGGATGATCTGAGAGAAGAAAAGAAAAAAAAATTCAACTAAACTTAAACATCATAACTTAATTGGCATAGATCCATCTGGTAATTAAGCATAAAAGTATTCACCTATATAGTCTAAAACAAAATTGGATCAGAGTATACACAGGGTTTCATCCAGAAATTCTGGCAAGGTGGGCGGGGGGGAATGATGTAAGGGGGCAACACGCAACAGTTTGGGGCCATGCATTAAATAGCCTTGAGGTGCATTTTTATGGTGCATGCATGCTCTCATCAGTGATAGCATAATGTATACCATATAATTATAATGATTATTAAAGGTCTATTAATTTTGCATTTGTACAACACCTTTTACGAAATTTATATCCTTAAATTTGATTAAAACCTTAATTTGACTATGATTATTTTCCGAGTTCCATGGGGGGGGGAGCTATAGGCTTCAGTTTGTGGTATCTGCAAGTCTATGTATTATATTCCGGCGATGCTGCACTAGAACGGCATTATATACATGGATGCATTATATTCAATAGCCTGCATGTGTGTAAAAGAACGCTTAATTTTAACTTAATTGAGTTGGCTGACTATTGACTTTTCTTCCCTGATAGCTAGCCTTTTGTCTTCCTTCCTCTCTCTTGAACAACACAACCTAATCTACATTCAATATCTCGAAGGTGTCTGCCAATGATACTCTTAATTTTCTATTGTTATATTCTGTCCCTTAGTATTGGCATGCATGTGAGCGTCTCTGTATATAATAGTGTCTCTATAACTTAAATTGCTTTTTTTCATAACTGATACTTATAATCATGCACAATTCAGCTAATTAAACCGGCTATAGCTCACAGCAGATGTGCTCACAGCTAGGGATGTCCCAATTATTCTAGAATAATTTTGGGAATAATAGGTACTTGTGTTATTCTAGAATTATGCCAGCCTAA
>JAYJLX010039200.1:0-15121 GCA_036873525.1 Chalinula nematifera
ATACCTACAATACTCACCATACCCAGTAATGCATACAGAGCCATACTTACAATACCTACAATACCCACGATACCTACAATACCTACAATACAGTAATACCTACAATACCTACAATACCAGTAATACCTACAATACCCACAACACCTACAATACCCATACCCACAAGCCTACACAATACCTACGATATTCACAATACCTACAATACTCACCATACCCAAGATACCTACAATACCCACCATACCCACGATACCTACAATACCCACAATACCTACCATATCCATGACACTTACAATACCCACGATACCCACAATACCTAAAATACCGACAATACCCTCCATACCTGCAATACCCATGCGCCTGCAATGCCTATGTAGTGACAAAACTGAGTTCATCATTAATAATATAATGCATAGGATATATAGTACCGTATATACTCTTATTATCAGTAATATTCAGGACAGGGTTACATGAAGCATAACCCACTAACTGAGCCACGCCCCCGAATATATGGGTGGAGCTGGTATTACAGCTACAGTATGTAAAAAAAAACTGCAGTAATTTGTAGTGGATTATTTTCTCTCCTAAAGCATGCATGTTATGAATACTCTAGCAAAAGGCATATGACAATCATTAATTTCACTTATAACAGGACATTTGGTTTCGAGTATCATGCATGCAGTATCAACCAGTATGTATAATGGCATGATAATAACATTCATGCATGCATAGACTAGCAGTCATTTGTAACAATTAAGTACAAATTACACTAGTACTGGATGTTGTGATCCTTTTATATTATATTTAGTGTCCACGGATTGCATGAATGCATCAAATACTTACATTATCAGCCTATAAAAAGACATATCAGTTTACTATAGGCCAGCACTAGTATAACACAATGAGCTCAATAACGGTGAAGGAGATCTACAATTTAGGAACAGGAGACGTCAAAATAGACGTTCAAGTTCCCAAAGGTAGCAATGGAGAAGCTGTGATGAATGAAGCTGCATCAAGGGATGGTCGCTTTTTGTTCAACACTGTTAATCTTGGTCCTAAACTGAGCCGTGTACTTGGTCTTGGGGACATGATTGTTGATCCAGCAGGAGAGTATATTTGTCAGTTATTTGTTGGATCCACTGAAACTGACCTTAAGCCATGCTCTGATCCAATTAATATTTATCATCCTCCTGATAAGTCCATAATGAAATGGGCTATTAGTCCGTAAGTTTTCATAAAACTGATGTGATAATAATTATTGTACTAAGGTTTTAAACACTCGTTTGCTTTAATATCTTTTCAGAAAAAAGCCATCATCCTGATTGAGCTAGCAGAAATTAGTGAAAACCTGCCTGTAGTTATCCTTATCTAACTTCTTGAATTACAATAGTGACTGTATTTACTACATGCATGAATAATCATGCTGTTGTGCTATACTCTGTTTAATTTTTTTTTCTTTTGGCAAGGTTATAATTATACTTTTAAAGACTATAATTGGCATACAATGCATGTAATTACACATATACTGTATATAAAGTGGCTGAGTTAAGTGGGTCAAAAGTTTACCTACATGATGGTAGAAAATAACTTTGCCAGTGTAATAACTGTGCCAGCAGCGTAAATACTTTCCAATAAAAATATTTAACAATAATGGTCTTGGCAACCTTATTTATGGTATGGTAAAATTAAATCTTTTATACTGTTATAGCTACATGCATGAACAATTATATGACAACATGCATGAGTTGCATTTGCCGAATAAAATAATTTATATGATAGTGCATCTGTGCACATAATGCACGTCAGCTAGTGTATAAGTGTAAGCCCATGTTTTTGTGCATACAGGATTAATCGACAAATGGATGTATTACTATACTGAAAGGAATACCAATTGACATAGTGACATTATAATAGTATTGCTTTACGGAACCATGAACACCCTTTGCCCAGAGCAGCGTCGCTCTGTGTAAAGGGCGTGGTTTGGCAGCGTGAGACTAAAGATATCATAAACTTTAAGCTCTCATTTTAGTTCAATGTTCATTTTTTGCATAGTAATGGGCTACATGCAGCTTGGCAACCTATTGTGATGGTCAAATTATTCAATATGTACAAGTACATGCTTAGACATTGGGCCTGTTACTGATCAATGTAATGATGATCGAATTAAGTATTACAATATTAATCAATGGTAACGTATGAAACAAGCAGGTCAATTCAATAAACAACCATGTATCTCACTTCTGCCGCCGCCGCTGTATAGTGATTAATTATTAATTAATAAAGCATATTAATAATTATACAAACAACTTAATTGCATATTCATCGTAACTTGTTCAAGTGCAGTCACTAATGACATTATAGTAAGTATAGTCATTAATAAACCAACTTAAAACAAATTAGTTCTGCTTAGACCTCCACTGAAGCTCTAATTACCATGTAATTGGCCAATGTGTACATGACAACAGGCACGCATGTTACTTACTAATGTATAGGGTATATACTGAACCATACAGTATTCTGCTTCAAAACAGGATGATGCTATAGGCATGGCACTGGATAGTGTGCGTGGACCAAGCATTTAAATTCATGTGCATGCATATTTTTTTTTGTATAAATCTCAGCGGCACTCATTGCACAATTGACACAGAGTGGTGGCATGAACTGCTAAGCATTACACAATGAGTCAGATTAAAGTGACAGAGATTTATGACGTAGGAACTGGGAAGAACTCCATTGCTGTTAGTGTTCCAGGTGGTAGTACAGCAGCTGATGTGATGGATCAAGCTGCATCCATGAACCAGAGCTTCTTGTATACCAGTAGGAATCTGGGTCCACCGCAAGGAAGGGTGGTGTTTGGTTTGGGCGGAATGCTTGTTGATCCGGCTGGCAAACACTACAAGTTAGTGTTGCTTGTTGGACCAGATGAGGCAAATCTGAAACCAGCAGATAAAGGAATCAGTTACTACAAGCCATTGCCTAACTCTGTTATGAAATGGGAAATACAAGCGTAAGCTATGATATAGCATACTATACATTCACTGTGATGAATATTGATGCTTATTATCTTTCTTTAATAGCAAAAACTGACAGAAGAAGGAAAATCATAAGAACATTTCTTGATAATAGTACAATTGCGTTAACTTTGTTACTAAAATTAACTGCATGTTAAGATTGATCTGCTGTATTATGTAGTAAAACAGTTAATAATAATTAGATCTATAGCTTTTGGTGTTTGCATGTACATGTATATATAGTGAAAGTCAACTATAGCACAAAACTATACAACTAGATCTATACTACACCCATGCATGAACATGCATGCCAGCGTTGTGCATGCATTTTATAGCAACCATATACCTGCAAATTAACTTCAATTATGCACTTGTATATTATATGTATATTTCTTCTATACTATATCCTGAGCTAAAAGTACAGTGAGCATGCATACTTATTTCAGAGGAAACAAAATTTGCTGACCTCATAACATTAACTCAACCATTGATTATTTGGACTATGCATGCATTATTATTAAAATCCGGAAAATAAAAGGACTTCAGTGTTTTAAAAATACTATTAATGTCAAATAAACTGTTTATGCCTGACCATCCCTCAATAAATACGAATGAGTCTATCATCGTAAAATATGACAATTAATATATTGTGACGATACGGATAGTTAATAGTGCATGTCACAGTAATTATATTACATGACTTAATTCCCTCATATGCTACAAGGTTTCACTGGTTTGGTTAGTGATTTGCACTCTAACATATTTGATCTTATTGCTCATAAGACATTTACACTCTAAAGCTGAAATGGTAATACTAATACTATTATAACAGTTATTTGAAAATTGATACATAAGTCACTCAGTGGCGCAACACATTAATGATCATTAACTTCAGATCGCTGATGTAGTTAATAACTGAGCCATTTAGTGGCTACTCCGTAGGCTCAGTGGTGTTGCATGCATATGCTACAGATAGCTACGTTCACAGTGGTTTCGCTGTACACATGTTCTGGTACTGAGCTTTGTCTGCTCTATATTATTTAACCTAATTTTCACACCTATTTGTAGGTGCTAAGCACTGCTCAGGCATCGTCGTCAGTGACAATGACATATACTCTCCCATATTGTGGTTAGCTCTACACCATGCACGTAGGTGTATGCGTTGAATATGCGTGGTCAATCTATGCATATTGGCGAGTGTGCATGTGTTATGGGGCTGTTGTGCTGTCTTGTGGCCTATACGCACATATAGGCCAGTGTGTTGGTGACACACAATTGTTAGAGAAAGGCTGTAATTGGTTGGTATGTCTGCTCAGCTTGACCAGGATGAGGTTTCCGGACCCTCATGTTGGACAAGGCTATATACAGCACTAGTGTACTAGAATTCAACAATCATCCCCCTTAACACATAAGTGTGGTGTCGAGGGTTGTGGGTGTGACCACTTTGTGTTACGAAATGATGATAGCAATACAATTTTAAAACATGAAAACATAGCACTGAGGTAAGGAATAACTATACTATAAAACCACAATGCCTTGCATTGCTTGCTTGTTAATTACTCTAGTTCTATAGTGGTGTTCTTGGAATCATTTATAGATTGGGCACACATTCATTTAGTAATCCAATTATAGAAATTATCTGTAGTATACTGTTAGATTATGGCCAGGGCCGCCTTGTCTGAGGCCTTTTGGTGAATCATGGTGTGTACACTGAATTTGGTCAACGATAATTAATCGCTTTAAGTCCTCTTACTATTTTAATTTCATAAGACAGGAAGCTTACTGACTATGATACTGTATCATATATATTGAATGCCGTATATATACACTTATAATTAAATTGGCCCATTAAATGAGCAGGATACTTTAAGTATTAATTTTATGTTACTTCCTCAGTTAATAAGATTTCTTCGAAAAAAAAGTGCGATGGCATTGATTGTATAAGTGCATGTCGTGCATATGAGCTGGTGCCGGGTGTTTGGTAGGGTATATAAGCAAAGCTTCTAATCATAAACTATACCACAGACCGAATCAAATACTCTAAAAGCAAGCTACATATAACAGTCAATCTCCCGTACACATAGGCTGCTTCAAAAATGACTCAAGAATTTGCTTATGTAAACCAAACTGTAATTTACAACTTAGGTACTGGAAATGAAGATGTCTCCATTACAGTTCCAATGTTTCCGAATGCTTCAGGAATTGAGGTGATGAACAAAGCTGCAGCAGAGGATAACCGATTTTACTACACCAGTCTAAACGGTTCCAAGTACGGTGCTCAGATAGTTGGCTTCAGTAATGTGCTAGTACACGAGCCCTCCTCTACTGGATACTACTTCCAACTACTAGTTGGACCTGACATTGACCACCTGAAGCCCAGTGATGTTGGAATCAGCTCCTATACTCCTCCTCCCAATTCTGTCATGAAATGGGTGATTAAAAAAGTCTGAAAGGTATGAAGATATTGTTGTACATAATGCTGGCTTATATAATAACATGCACACTCTTTTTGTTTTTCCAGTGAAACATAAACGAAGCCATGAGTTAACAGATCAAACAATCACTGTTTTAATTTAAGGAGTCAATTGTAGAGCTGAATATTTAGTTAATAGAAATTATAGCATTTGAAACATTTTTTTGTAGTTTTCAATTAGATTTCATTCTCAACTGAAATAGCAATGCATGCCAGCTGCTAATGATATGAAAATCAAGTTGAAATTGTACAAATCGTAATAATTATTATACTGAATACAAAGTATATAGCTATAGTTATGAAGTAACGAGTTTCATGGGCCAAGTAGAAACAAGGACAGTAAAGCATAGTAAATTAAAAAGCCTGTAGATAAACTATAACTCAGTTTATGCCAATTAACCCTTCCACAACTCCGACCCCTCCCCCACTGCCCCCATACCTTTTAGGCCCACTATACTGCCCTAACTACAAGGTCCATAGTCCCTATTGGTGTGAGCTACATTCTTATAATTAATCATCATATTTAAGTGTTAAAGAGTTTTCTTAATTCTTCAGCTTCCTTAATCATTTCATCTTCTGATCGAAAACCCTTATCACTAGCTGAATCATGATGCTCAAGCTAAAATTAACGATAAAGTAACTATATACGTATATCTTTTAGAATAGTGACATACAATCCAAAGGTGCCGCAAAATCGCTGAAAAAGATACACATTGGTCTGGGCATGTATGGTATAAGCTATTCACTATACTTAATTGGAATAGTACAACATACATTGGTGCAATACATGGGTGATCATGTACATCAATCCTGCATGCACTCACATGTACCACACAACTCCACACATTTACATAAAACATGGAAGTATGTCAAAATACTATAACATATATTGTTTAGAATATAGAATGGATTTATGGGGTTTATTAGACCCTTGAACTTGGTTTGGGTGTTTCTGGTTGCAGATCAGCCCTCGGTTTCACCCTGGGCTGAAACACCAACTACTTTAATTAATTGGTCTCATCAGGTCTGATAAGTACAGGACCATACAGGAGTCCATAATGATTCTGCATGCATGGGTGATAAGGAGGCATGTATAGCAAATGAACTAGCCCCTAAAGGTTACTCACAGCACTGAATTGTCTAAAAATACCCTATACACATCACTACCAATTGACATATAATTACGGTAGCCCCAATAGCTATCTGATGCATAATTAGCTACCTACACTGGCGTAATACAAGTATACAGTATAGTTACTTTAACTACCTATCTATACTGACAGTGCTATAATTACACAAATACACAGGAACTATTATGTGTTGACAGTACAAGTGTCCACATGTTCTCTGGACTGGATGTATTAGGATAGGGTCTTACAGATGAACATACGCAGTTAACAGTATTGCTACTGCATACATGTACATGTACAGCTATAGCTCCTGCTTATTCCACCCCTTCACATCAAACTACAACTACCATAATTATACAGCCGGTTATTTTGGCAGATTTTAATTTCATGAATTTTTAATTCAGCCCAGTGACTGGTGGTTTTACCATGTAAATCACCAATATTAATTTCACAAAATTACACTAATGCATGCATACACACAATGTGTCACAAAATGCCAAAATAAAGCAATCAATTATAACGCTCATTTTTTGTTTTCACAATACTCACTGAATATTTTGACCCCAAAATATACCAGCTATGTCTTAATGCAGTTCATACATATTAGTAAAGAGTTAGACTGACTTAAACTATGTGCCATATGTATGTCCATGCATGGTCAACATTATTACATAAAGTTCTGCTGCTGCAGCTTATTTTGTAAACACTGATTAAGACATTCAATTACATAATACAGTTCAACTACAAGTGCAATCTATTTAATACCTTGTCATAAACATCATCATTTCTGGCAAAATCACCGGCCTTACGAGGAAGAATATGAACATGAACATGTTCAATAGTTTGCCCGGCCTCCTTACCATCCTACATTATGAATTTTACACAGAATAATATGACCTAATGAATATCATTGCAATAATGATGTGACCTGAATAGCAATGGTGAGACTAGTAGCATTGTAGTGTTGCTGTAGAATAGGGGATATCTTATGTACACAGTGGAAAAGATCTGACACCTCTTCCAACGTCAGGTCATGAAATCTTGGAACCACACGCTTACTGGATACAAGAACATCTTCGGTACATAGATTTTAATATTGGAGTTAAGGTATTATTACAGAGTTTATTATTATTTACTGTAATAAATCAACTGTAGTAGGTGGGATATTGATATGTTATTATTATTTTACAAAGTTGCTTGCACGTGCATTGATACTGAAAATTGTGCATAATTATATCTCATGCATTCATGAGGTATATGTGATGACAAAAGCAAATAAAACAAAGCCCTAGCTCCATATGCACCCCACGTACCCATCAATCTTAATTATATCAATAGCCTATAGTATACGTCTTAAACGATGAATAATAATTATGATACTATCAGGATCATAAACTTAAACTTCCAACAATATATTACAGCTAATATTGTATTATAATAATAAATTACACATGTACCCTGTTAGGCCGTATCTAGCTATATTTATATGTAAACTGCATAATAGGTACTAACTAGTTTAGATACGTCCTGGTAGCACAGGTTTCCTGTTGGTGAATGCAAAGCTCAAGCTAGACTGCAGGAATACCACACCCGGAATAATTACAACCTTCCCAAACAAGTGAGGGATAGCAGCCATTTTAATCGGCATAGATAGACTAATGATAAAATTATTAATAGAGTCTAATTATTCATGACTATTAAAAAAATAATTGAAGTCACATTTATTAGTCGACTGATAAATGTTTGCTCTTCTTTTTGTGCTTCTTTTTGTGTTTATGTTCACTTTTCCGTTTCTTGTGTTTGGATGGTTTACTGGACCCTCCCACATCAGTGGGTGTGTTCGTTATCTCCATCTGTAGGTCATCATCTCCCTCATCCTCGTCATCCTCAATATCCTCAGTAAGATAGGATGGTATGTAAGGGTTTAGGTCATCTCTTGCTGTCGTTTCAATCGGTAACTTCAACTTCATTGATGGGACTTTGTGAGCGGATGGGGTTATATCATCCCTTACTGTATGGAACACCTGTTCCGTCTACAATTAAACAAAGTAATAATCAGTTACTACTGTTATATAATGACATCAGTACATCACCTCCATCTTATCTTCAATTATCTTAGGACTCTGGGATAAAAGACAATAAAACAATGCATCCATACATACATGAACATATTATACACATGTAATTATGTACATACATGTACATGTGTTATTGGATGTACATATAAATAAGCTCACTATTCATTAATTCAAACAGTGAGTAGCATGAGACAATTAACTCACAGGTGGAGCGACATTGGGTCGAGCAACCTTACTCTTTAAGTTGATAACCATACCCACCTACACAAAGAGAGAGGAAGAGAAAGGGAGAGGGAGGGAGAGAGAGAATGGGAGAGGGAGGGATAGGGACAGAGGAGGGGGGGGGGGGGGTGGTTAATAAGGGTTTATGAAGTACTACTGTACGTACCCCTTCCGGAACACAAATTGGTGTCAAGTGATCATGGAGAGAACGATAGAAATCAACAGCTGCATTACACAGACGAGAGTCCGATGACAGGGTTCGACTACATACATACATACAGGTATATGCACAGATAAACAAATAACAACAATGCTACATGAGTATGCGGTAGAAAACAACTGTTTTGAGTACAAATACTTCAAGCTGATTCACACTGGCAAATGTGAAGTCATTACAACCCTATTCTTGTATTATCCATGAACACGTATACACCTTCCAACTGCATTACACAAACAATAGTCAGATATGTCAAGCAAACAATCTAAAACATGGACAGAGTCTAAATGTGATCATATCTCATAACCCCAAATCTCACACATTTAAAATATTTCAAGTACGTGTATGTACATGTATGTACATGAACATTGTAGTACATGTAATTTGCAAGTGAAAAAACCAACTAATAGAGCATGCATTAAACCATGCATATACGTGTGCTCTTTTGACAAAGATCATAGTGACAACTAACACACATTCTCTCTCACCACCCCCCCCCCCCCATCATATCCCAGCATTAATACTATAGAAGTATATGTAGTCAAGGGTAACACTTCCTATTCAATTCACAAACCATATCATTGTCCACATTCTTTCAACCAGCTGTAGGGAGTTAAGGGTGGAATCAGATCGTCTAGTGAAAGGGGGTTTGGCTGCTAGCCCATGGAGAATAAATAACCTGGGAAAGCAAGAAATAGGGAAAGGGATGAGAATTATGAATGAAGGATATAGGACTACTGATAATCCAGATGATGGGTTTGGTGCTATAATGGTGATACCACTAGCATATATAAGGAGAGGGGAACGAAGGCTAAACACCTCCCTTACTTTTACAAACATGATATTCTTGTTGTTTTTTTGTTTGCCATTTTCCCTTTTATGAACCTTAAAAAGCCCTGAGCTGACCCAAGGCTTACTATGAGGACTAAGAACAAAAGTTTACAGCAGTATGTTTACCCAAGATATATTACTCCAGCTTTTAATTCCAAGACACATGTACACCCCATTCTATACTGCAGTATATACCATTGTAAATGTGGCCAAAACATGGCTACAAAAACTCACACGGACTTGTAGTAATTATTACTACATGTTCTACCAATGGTACTTGTTTGATGGTGGATATATAGGACTTTTTGCTTATACATGTATATAAGACTTGTTTGCTTCTATGGCCTACTACTTAAGTACTCACTGTACATAGAGTGTTGATATTAAATTTTACAGTAGATACTCCTACAGCTATAAACTTTGCACACGCACAGTTATACTCCCAATGTAAGTCACTCATAATTGTTTGAATACGTATGTCTACACAGGTATTGTATGTTGGTAGGATTTTACATGAGTGACTACACGTGTACTATTAAAGCTGACTCACCTAAGGGAGGGAAGCTGGCTAAAGTCTTCCACTACATCAAGTAAATAGTGCAGGTCAGATTCACTTTGATCGGCTACAGGGATAATAGAATAAACTAATTGTCTTTAATGAACATTAACTACTATAATGAATTTAATTACCCTGTACAATATCAATAATTGCATCAAATGCGGCTTCACGAACAGCATAGTAAACATGTGGTCTAATACAAAGGAACAACATTAGCTTAATGTTACAATGAAACCTCTGTAATCAAATACAAGAACTCCTCTGTAATGAGGACATAGTTTGATTTCTTACTTCTCAAAAGGTACTTCAACGCACTAAACTACCTTTGAAATGAGGACACCTCTATAATCGGGACACTTTGTATTGGTCCAATGGTGCCCGCAAAAGAAAGGCTCCACAGTAATACCATGACAGGCAGCTTTGATTATGTACATGTAGTTAAAGCTACTTTCACTCTGAAATGAGGATACCTCTAATAATCAGGAATTATATGTGTTGGTCCAATGGTGTCCCCAATAGAGTGGTTCCATAACAGTGGTTTTGATTATGTAATAAAGTTTCTATTTTAGTAGCACAAATTTCTTCTATGTATATGTACTATACATATGTATCCCACAGTGGTGCTTACTCACTGTGTGAACACTTTGAACACTTCACTGGAGCTCGGTAGGTGACCCATGTACTGCAGTACTCGTAATGCCTTTAAGCAGCTAAACACACATACAGTACAAAGGAATGAACGAGGATACCAACCCTATACACTCACATTGCCTCACCTGACAGAGATACTATACTTAAAGGATGGAAGTATCTTATCCATGTTCATAAACTTTACAACCTCTTGCAATAAAGTCTGTTAAAATTGGATACCAACAATGAAAGCATAAACACAATACCCTTACCCATATACATTATACATGTACATGTAATGGAGTGGTTGAGTGGGTATTTGATAGAGATACATCCATGAAAACCATATGTAGAGGCTTTTCCACACTAGCACTCGCAAAGAATTTTGATGTGCATTGATTGTGTTCATACTGTAACAAATGAGACACAACACACTTCAACGTGCATTGAAAACTGCTTCACCTCGGGAGATAAACCGATGCACATCGAAGTGTCATGCGAGCTTTGTTGCTGTCACAATGGGAAAAGCACTTGTAAAAAAAGTTGTGTATTCACTGTTTGGAATGCCTTTTGAGTGTTAAAAAGCACACGGTAAGCCATTTTCTTAAAGCTCTAGCATATTTCTCCTTAATCTGTAGAATAGCTGTAACATATTCTGAAAGTTTCAGGTCACAATTCTTTGTGAAAAACAATTTTAGAGGCACATGAAACAACAAACATTTGCCCCACCCTTCTTATTTTTTAATGGATTCATTTATGTTTCAGAAAGTGCTGTAGTGTGAACAGTCCTTATGTCGCATGGAACCCCTTGTTTCAAATTAGCACAATAAGGGCACCTTTTAAATACATGTGCTTTAATTCTTGTGTTCCAAATGCAACAATTGCACTACATAACTAATCAGAAAGGGAACATGTACATGTAAAAGCAGATGGGCCCCAGTGGTGGTTCTCAACTGGTTCCCTTACAGTTAAATAAGAGATTCCATTGATAATAATAAAAAGGGTGATAACCTGGATGTCTTGCTGTAATAATGATACAGGATTCTGAGTGAATTCATCTCTGAAATAATAACACTAAAATCAATAAGTAACTGTACTATACATACATGTATACTGTAGTGTATTATTCATACTGTACTATAGCCTAGCTCCTACCATCCTCTCTCCTAGCTCACAACCTCACCTATTCTGATGTAATACAGCAATGGGCGGAGTCACATACGTAGCCAGGGCATCTACTAGAGCTGATTTATAGTACCCATCATGATACTGTAAAGATAAAGCAAACAATACACTGTACTACATTTACAAAGATAACAATACTGGATATACACACATACTGTACTTGTGACATCAAGCAAAAAGCATAATTATAACGTTATTTAGACTCTCGCTAGTTAACAAGGATAAGGGGGAGGGGCTCAGTGCATTTGGTAAGACGCAAACCCATAATAGAGGGGTGAGGCCATATAGAGAGCAGTTTAGTAGCCCTCAGTTGTAGCTCAGTGTGCCTCCAGTATTCAATCTTGTTTAACTGAGTTCCTTAATTTACGGCTCAATTAAGGCCAGACACCTGGAAGCTGGAGGAGCTCTTATTTATCAGTCAGACTCCTCTTTGCCCAGCACTAATGCCCTTCAAAGGAAATGCCCTGTCACTGATATTCTGTCCTGGGTAGAATGCTACCCTGTTTGCCTATCAACGATTCATTGTCAAAGCGAGTCAGCTGCTTGAGGACCCTGCATGGGTGAGCTATGATGCCAAATTTCGCCGGAAGGCAGCACTCTCAAAATCTTGGGAATGGGGGAAATCGAATACAGCACTGTATAATGAATTTCCATAGGGAGGGCGAAGACCAAAGCCCATTGTCGTGTCTGCTTCTCTGACTCGCATTTAGAACGATCATGCCCATTGGCAGATGTATCTAGACACTCCGATTATCAGGGTCACTCACTGGTGAATTGCTCTGTCCCAACAGATACCAAAGGTAATGGTAAAAAAAGTGGTGGCGCTCTGTGGTAAGTTTAATAAGATGACTGGAAACGAGTGTAACTTAGTTGATTGCAGGTTTGCCCATATTTGCTCACGTTGTCGTCGAGGCCCTCACCCTTCATCCAGATGCCAGCTATTTGGCTCAAACCGTCAGCAAAGGTCTTTACTGCCTCGACGCCCCAAACTTCAGCCCCAGGAACAGTTAGTAATTGGCCCCAAACACCCAGCTATAGCTATTCCCAGTGATTAGGGATGGTAGTATCCAACCTGACCACTCGTGACGTTCATTATTTTCATTTATGTAGGGCTTCAAGCTGCGTGGGTTGCTGGGTTATTAACTGATTGGCATACCTGGGCCCCATCTCCCAACCTCTTCTATTATTCAATAGGCAAATGCGGGTTGGGCTTGGGATGAGTTAATAAAACGTATTCCATATTGCATCAATCCATGTATATACCGATCTTAACATTACATATGTGTATGCGTGGCAGTAGTACGTACTGTGTGTACCTGATTAGATTCGTTATTACTGAACTTTATTAGATCCATTATAAATGAGAGTACTTCCTTGGGACAGTGGGAATGAGTGTTCCTCACTTTAGCAATAGCAACAGGTAGACACTATTAATGAAACCATATAATGGATTTAACACTGCACAATATACATGTACATTACTATAAATGTACTGTACTTCTATTAATATTATTATTTTATAATAATTACATGTATTCAACAAATCGTATTTCATGTAACGTTTCTTATATTTTGTCTTGTGGAGTGACCACATTATCATATATTCACTACTGTACATATAATATGGTGCATGTACATGCAGAAGTGAACTTACAACAGACCCATGTGGAATAGTACATGTATATACATTACAGCTACTGATAATATACAAGTATAGTACCAGCTAGCTTAACCCAGACTAATTCGAGTCTGATTCACATTGGCTACGTACATGTACAATGTAAAATACAAGGAAGTCAATGTTCAGGAGTACACAATGTATTTACTGTAGCTAACTTCAATGTTAAATATATGTACTTGTTAACATCACACTTCTAGTCATTAAGTACACCATACACTATGCAACTTTGATGCAACTTGTTGCACACAATTTGTTGCATGCAATATGTTTCAATGAATAGAGACCGGCTCTAATTAGTGCAACATGTTGTACAAGCTATGAATATCATTAAATTCTATTGTTCTTTGTTGCATGCAAAAAAAGTTGCAAGTTGCATGCAACAAAAGTTGCATAGTGTATGGTGTGCTGAATGTAGCCAGAGCAAATTGGCCTTGAATATATTATCTCAATCATTTCAGTAGGTATGAGTTTACAGTTGTGAACCTTTTGAAGGAAATAGGAAGAAAAATTCTTGAAATTATTTTCCTTCACTAAATTAACATGAGGATATGCCACAACACAGAACAGCTGTCGGTATGTCCTAATAAGGACGTCAGGGGAACCTCCCTCGCCACTGGCACATAGATCACTCAAGACCTATAGTTATAAACTATGTTTAATAATAATAAAGTAATAGAATGGGTGTGGTCTTACACTGGAGAGGGCGTCGGCTGCTTCCATTCTCACTCGATAGAAGAAATTGTTATTGAGAATGGCCTCCTTTAGAACATTACGAGTCGCAATGGATGGGAAACTCCTCAACTTCTCAATGGCCTAGCATACAAAATAAACAAAGCTACATGAACAACAATAAACTGATAATGGTAAACAAGAAATGCAATATTCTGTCATAATACTGTTCATACATGTACATGTAGACGTGAAGTAGAGAGAAAGGGAAAGAGAGCCAATGAGAGAGAGACGTGTGGTCAACAATTGGATGGATGCAGATTTTGTTGCTAGCACTTACATTCAGCGTCAAAGGTGGATTTGTAAGGAACTACATAATATTCATTATTAATTATTGTTATTTAATTTGTACAGCATGCCTGCTTGTCTGATTGTGGT
>JAYJLX010039211.1:0-15118 GCA_036873525.1 Chalinula nematifera
TGGTGGAAAATTTTGATTTTACCTCTAATTATTCGTTTAAAAAATTAGTTGTCCAAAATTTACAATGCCGAAATTTTGGAGGAATTACGGTAGATACAAAATGACCACAATGAATTTTCAATAAATGCTGTGATACTATAAAATATTTTCCAGACTGTTTTGTAAAATGGGATAAAGTTATACATGTACATACTCTAGCAATGGCTCCAAGGATAAAGGATCTTGTTCTTTCAATTCAGTTAATAACTCCTCTAATATTTCCTCCTACAATGATGTCGTAATGAGTCACAATGACATACAATGATGTAATAAGAGACCCACCCCCATACCCCCATACCTTATGATAAAGTATTTGAGCCAGTGAGTTAGCTTTGGGAGACACTCTGGAGAAAAACTCAACTATAACAAAATAAAAAAATGGAGCATTAAAACTTACCCCTAAATGAACACTGGGTAATGTGTCTTCAAAACTACACACAGACAGCTACTTACAAGGGTTAAAAATGTTGTGTTCCTAAAAAGTTAACCGGTTTCTGACTTTTTTCTATTTTGTTTATTCAGTATGAATACTGTAAGTTAGTTTACATAAGGGAAGCCTTGCAAAGCTCATTACCTGGCCATTATGATTATCAAAAACAATATTATTTTTAGTATTAAAAAATATATAGAACAGCTAAATAACTCCATTTAATTTACGCACACAACAAATAACTGGCTTTATGATGGACATATAAGGAAGTAAGGCACATGAATACAAACAGTAAAATGTTACAGCTGTTATAGGTGGTGCATTAAGCTCCATTGTATTAACATACTGAATCTGAAGGAGCAGTTTAACTCCCTCCACTTGACAAGAGACTCTTGGAAAAAGCTTTTACCATCCTGAAGGAATAGAAAGGTCATTGAGAGACAAATTTAACAAGAGGAGGGTGTGATTCATACCGGTGGTTGAGATTCGTTATTGGGTGTAGTCAATTGATGGATTACATCGATCTTGATACTGGAAATACGATCAGAGAAGGAACGAAACTACAACAAAAGGAAATCAGGAGGAAAAAGAAAATAATATTATATAATATAAAAAGCCATCTTTTCTATACACCACAAACACTACTTTTAATGAATCATAAATTTAGCTGATAGGCTAAAATATGGAAGACCTCTAACCTTAAATAGTCTTGTTTGATCCATATCTAATCTTGCCCTGACACTCACTTGAGCTTAGAATGACTTGACTGACTTCTCAGTTTACGACAATCCACGTGGCCGTGGAAGAGCGCTGAGCTCTCACGTGATCAGGTGTAACCACGCCTCTTAAAAATTAAAATGGCAACAAAAAGAGCAAGAGTAAGAGACCCTTGATCGAAGTCATCGAACCAATCGGATCTAGCCCTAGATAGAATTTATTTTCTATAGTTTCTACTCATCAAGTATAGACTAATCTATGATCTGCAATATGGCAACGAAGTGGGTTCCTCTGTTATTAGAAAAGTAAGCTTACCGGGTTGAAGCTTACTGTATGATTCGAGGTACGATCCCTTTTAGTGAGGCCACCCACGAGGCCACTGCCCTTTTGTTATTTTATATATATACAACTAAAACTTAAATACTGTGTGCTGCAACCTGTATGTAACCGTACTGAATCTTGTCTTGTACTCAGCCCCTCCCCTTTTCACAACCCCAGCTCACTGACTGAAACATTGTTTGGGTCATCAGTCTCATCACGGTTGCCATATTAGTTTGATATTATATTACTTATAGGGCTCATGCTGCCATGCACTGGTACTGGGTGCAGCAACTTAATAAATTTCCTTCCATTCTTCACCTGCTGCTGTCCACCATTTTGGGGGGAATTTTACTTGTAGAAGTAGCAAAATCAGACAAAGATTAGGATTTTGCAAAGATCTAGAGCTCAATAGTAACACAGCAGTGAGTATCATGGTATTATCAAGTCTTGCTTTAGCTGAAGAAGTGTTATTGTAGCTGATAATTGTTGATCGTTGTTTCCAATTTCGTGTAAGCTTGCTATTTTAACTCCCAAAGATGGTGGACAAATAACGAAGCTTGGAGGTTTCCAATTTCGTGTAAGCTTGCTATTTTAACTCCCAAAGATGGCGGACAAATAACGAAGCTTGGAGGTATAAATCTATACATATATAATTTGATAAGCTGCCACGCCTACTGCATGAGCCCAGGCCCCTAGCTTATATGCCATACTGCATTTAATACTATTGCACTAATTATTTAATTCTACTCTATGAATAAGCCTATCCTGCTGACAATTGCATGCAACTACAATAAAAAAAAAGGCTGACTGTTGGTTTCATGTGCATAATTTTATTGTTATCGCGTATACATTATTTTCATTTCTAACGTATGTGTGTTTGTAAAATGTGAATACAGCCTGACGACCACTTAATTGTATCAATTCTTTTTTTTTTCAGTACATTAAGTTATCTTACAGTATATCATTGGGAGTAACATCCTGTTCCTAATGAATGGTGGATGGGACATGCCTTAGCTTCCAAAGGTTTAGAGAGGGCGAATTCATGAGCACTGGTATGATAGTCCACCACTACCTGCTGTGGTTACTTGGTCCAACTGCCCACACATCCCTCCAAATTAATACAGGTATACATAGTATACACTTGTACATAACAGTGGAACCTTTATAATCAGGAGTTATAGGTACACTCTAAAATAAGGACAACTCTGTAATGAGGACACTGTATGAGTTCCTAACAAGACACATACTATAAACTATGTATCTCTAAAATGAGGATACTTCTATACTCTCAGGACACTTTATGTTGGCTCAATGGTGTCTATTATAGAGAGGTTTCACTGTACTTGTAGTGCTAAATGTAGTACTGTATTTCTATTCATTAATGACATAAGTTGGTTTTTTTTTTACTTTGATAGATTCTTGTTGATCTGTATATTGGTATAGAGTAGTGGACAGTCTAAGTTTAACCAGAATGTGATTATAGTTGATGAAAGAAAAGACCCAATTTTCCAGTTTGATTTCATGACTCTATCATAATTTAAAGCAATTTTTTTTTAAAACTTAAAGTTAATTAGCTTATTGATTTAGAATAAAAAAAGTTCAATGGTTCAAGCATAAATGGGAAATATACATACAGAATCAAAATAAAGCTAGTGAGGGGGTAATGTATTACGCAGCTGCAATTATGGTACATTATGTTGAGTATATACACATCATCAGCAATAATGTTGACAGCTAGTAAAAAAAAAGATGAGTGTTAGCTAAAAACTCTCCATCATGCATCACTTTTTGACATATGCGTCAAGCTTTACCAGCCGACCTACCTTCTGTATATATTAGTATAATGACTGAGTTTAATAACACAGTGACAGCCAGAAGATGCCGGTAATTTGTACTTTCTCAATCTCTATTTCAAGTCAACAGTTCCAGCTAACGACACTGAGGTATAAATCAGTGGTTACAAAAAAACTAAAAATAGTTAATGAATCAGAATATATATTTTAGTGTGATAATAATAATATTAATGAAAAAAAACAGCTTTGCTGTGTGTGATATGAAACTGAATTAAAACTAAATATCTAACCAGCAAAAATACAAAAATAAGAAAAATTCTAGTATGATTGGGTTAATTGCAATTAATTGTAATCATGCAATGTTTACAATGTGGAGCTAGTGCTCATGCATGCATGGCCAAGTATAATTGACTGTAAGAGTGATGATTATTTGTGTGTGTGTGTGTTTGCATGCATGCATGTGTGGAAGTTTATGGTTACATAAATTATAACGGCACTAACTGTTCCATTTCCTCTGCCAATTCATCCAATCCTGGCTGACCATGGTCTTTAAGCACTTGACAAAATTTCAAAAAACCTCCCACGATTATTGTCATGTTGTTCAAAGTACCTCACACAATCTCATCAATAATCATACTGGCTTTATCGTAGAGACTTATTCCAGTAGTTGTACTCACACGATCGACTTGAGTGTCTGGTGACAATATAGGTCTTTTGCTACTAATTCAACTGCTAGCTTATTAGGTTTACTTATTATTCCAAGGAGTTGAGATCTAGCTGTATCTCAACAGAACACTGTATACAGTTGTATCAGTAGGTGACCCCTCAGTATAGTATAGTATTGGATTACAGAAAACCTGGAAATAGCAATAATAAAGGTATGATTATTATGTTAAATAAAGAAATAGTATATGCTGGTAATATGATGGCATGTGCAGTATGTGTGGCGGCCATAGCTTACTTTTTTCTTTTGAGTTCCACTTCAGTGCTTTTTGAAGGTCTTCATTAGAAATTCATTATTAATTCGGACCATCTATAGTTTATGAGCATGCATATATAATAATATAATTTATAATAATGCTTATACAATATACAATATAAGACACATATATAGCACACAATGTAAACCAATTGGTCATTATTACCTTGATGAATTAATGGACTGAAGTGATATGTGTTTGAGGAGAATAATGATCCACTGACTCTATTACTGCATGGAGTCACATTTGAACTAGAAATCTCCAATACACAGCTGGTAGATAATGTATACTCATTATAATAACAATTATAGTTTACCTCAGAGTATACCTATAATAAAAAAGTGAATGGACAATTAAAGTATACTAATGTACACAAAAAAGGGCATACCTGAAGCAGCACAGGATTGGATTGGAAACGATTGTTCTCCATCCTGTTGCTCAGTAGAATGGCTCTATAAATGCATGAATATAAGATAGTAAATCAGTATACAGTAGTATAATATAATGTACTTGTTGTGTTTGTTGTGATTGTGATGACTCTTGAGATTCACAAAGTGCTCTGACTTTAACATCAGTAGGATTTGAATAGCATGATTCAGATAGATTCTATAAAAGAAATCAATGATACTTCATTAAAATTACAAGACAGTATATATTCTACCTTGGAATTTCGTCCAGCCAACACGGACTCACACTGTTCCTTCATATCAGTTCCTTTCAGGAGATCATTAACCTTCTTTCGTTTCCCACTTTTAGTTGTATATGGTAAAACATATTCATTACCACTGCCATGACATTCACTGAACTCGTCTATACTGACAAAGGAATAGAGGACATTCTGTCAAGTGTTTGAGGATATTGTAAGTCAGTGTTATCAATAATGAATTCCATGGTTGATGTCTTCAAAAGTACTTCACTTTTACAAAAGAGAATTTCTTGAATGACTGCTTTACGAAGCCGGGACATTTGCTCATAGCAACCTGATTCGAAAGACATCAATAAAATACAACACTTGTTCATATCAAAAACCTCCACTAATGTGGTAACACCATCTCTTGTGTTCCATGCAGTATAGATACCATTATTCCATATATGGCAATGTCTATTCATTGGTTCTTCAAGTGATTTTTCCTTAGTAAATTTCCCTAATAATGAAGGATAATGAGGTGAATAAACTGAGAGAGGAAAAAACTATGAACATCAGAACACTGTAGACACCACTGAAACTGGAACTGATCTGTTATATCAGGTCTATCAGTGTTTTTGATTAGGGCAGGAATGAAGAGGTATCGGTCGTTGGTAACACTTTCTGCAGAAGTAACTAAATTTGATGATAAAATCTTTACTGATCTCATGACAGAGTTCCATGGACTCCAAAAACTGCACTATCATATTGGGATCATATTTGAAATGATGAGATAAATCTGATAATTTGATGATACCTGTTTCCTCAACAAGTTTGTCAATGTATTCTTTAAAATATTTAGGAGCAAATAAAACTCCATTAAGATTTTCAAGTAAAATAGATTTATTAGCAACGATCCAGCTTTTTTGTAAAGGATCATGGACATCATCTGTTGTAGCCCCTAAACAAAACATTATTAATCCAGTGGAACTCAGTGATTGAATGATACTAAGTAGTTCATCTGTTCCTGTTGGCAGAAACAAATCTATCCTTCCTTTGATTGCTTCTACTAACTCATTCAATGAATACACAGCTTTACCATGAGAACATATCGTACGGTATGTGACAATAAAGGCTCATTTTTCTAATATTGTCACTACGAACAGACTCACAAGCTAGCAGACATTAATGAATTGAGCTGCATGACTTCCACCAAGTTTACGACAATCAAGCAAGTAAATATTGGTATTGCAGATATATATCAGATAATTTTACTTTCAATAATATACTTTTTAATTCTTTTAATATATAGCACCTCTGTTTTCGACACTTGCATCATAGTGCATGACTTACTATACAACAAACACATGATTTAATTTGAAGCTTTTAGAACTGGCATTCTGAACTATACTTAACCAACCTCTTATCAGCTAAACTTACTACAATAACAAAAACAGCTGCTGATGCTTGTAACAGGATACCAAGAACTGCTTTATGGAATAATACTCTATCTGACCTGCTAAATCATGCATGTACAATTATTCTACCCATATCTTTGTCATCTTAAGAACATGAGGAACTATTCCAGCAGTACATAATTCAACTCCTGTTACTGATCTGAATCAAGCCAATAAACCAGCATCATGCATGTCTGTCATTGATTACTTTAACAAGAGAGTACTTTTACCAACTCCTGGATTACCAAGAACAATGATTTTAACTTATGATTCAATTGGATGAGAAACTTTTGTTTCACCAAATTTAGCAACTAACTCTTGAATATCGAATTCATTGTCTGTGGCTTTACTACTGAGAGCCATGCAGTAATGTTATAGGTGTTTGCTGGTAGTCATGCATTAACATGCAATGCATCAGTTTTACCAGTTGAAAGCAAGTATTCAATTATAGAGTTGAATCTCCATGATAAAAGAGACAAGCTAGATGTAATAATGTAGATTACCAAAATCAGCTTTAACTCATTAAATCAAGCTCACTACTGTTGATTATAAATCGTAAATTGTCAAAAAGACGCCGTTGGCATTGCAATGACTTTCCCAATGGCATTTGCAGGACAAACTCCACAACTGGCCAGCAACGTGTTTACCTTGCTTATTGGTCATAGCAGCACAATTTCTTTTCTGTTTATCATCAGCAAACATACAAGGATAGTGGCAGGTCATATTACATTTAATACAGTTTATTGTGTATTTGCCAGCTTCTAATCGAACTTTCATCATTGTGTCTTCTGCATGCAACTGTATATATATGTGAAGTTTTTGTTCTGTTCAATCATGCGGTTTATTTTCTTCAAGAATCTTTATTTTTTTCCGTAATGAGTTGATCAGATTCATTCCATTTTGTATTTGCAAGCCAGCAATGACGATTGTTTCCAGGTTCTCTCTTTCCTGCAATACATGTACCTCTTTTGTGAGTGTAAGGCTAACTGGACTCACGTATACATAGCACCTTCAAATCGACGAGAAATTTTTTTTGAAATTCTCAGTACCTATAAGTCCCAGAAAGACTCCGTTGTTCTACTTCTGCTTTAATTTGAAAGTACAAACAGAGTTGTTGAACTCATAAAAATTGACAGCAGGAATATCAGCTGATGCTTTCACAGCATCAATTACTTCAGGTTTATTACAAAAGGACAAAAATGTTGTTTTACACATATCATGATTTCTACATTGCAAAAATCGATTCAAAAATGTATCACTGCATGTGTCGGTGTGAGACGTACACAACCAGCCTGCATGACAAACAAATCCAATTGTGCATGTTTGTGTGCATGGTAACTTATATGTACATGTCTCGCGTGAACCAATCTAAAATACATGTACCATGACACTTAGGTCCTCAATTGCTTCCTATGAGGTTTGGCATATAATGCTTTGCTGAATTGGCACAAGACTTTTGGTGTAAGTCACATCAAACGAGCGTGACCATCATCCACACAATTAAACACCCACCTCGGGGCAGAAAGCAAGATTATAGGCCGATCATCTTATATTGAGTAAAAATTTCAAAACAACTTTAGCAGCTCTGGTTTGAGCTATGGGTTTCCTTTATAGTCCACCAATAGCTGGATGTTTCCTAAAATTGTATGCAATAAGAGAACAAAGCGCCTCTTACTGTACCTCGTACTCACTCCATACAAAATGAATGTTTTTTTTTGCCCTGAGATGCATGCATGGGCGCGGTCAAATTTAAGCACGTGTCATGTGGCATCTTTGATCATGCATGTTTTGGTTATACAGTTTAACACCAAAACTATAGTGACCATATTATATAAAAAAAAACAAAAGCTTAATTAGCCAATCAAACCAGAAATAAAATTTTATAGCAATTAAAATTTGAGCATTGACAAAAATATACATAATTATATATGATGAGGCACCATCAGCTATAGTGTTCAGTGCTGTGACATACATTCGCATCATATACCAATAAGTTTAAACATAGATTACAACGCATGAGTCTACTCTATAACTACACACCCAGCAGCAGGTGAATTGATATAAACATTGACTAATTAACTGTGCAGATTTTGCAGAAACCTCTCAATTAGGCTATCTTTTCCCTCTTTATTGGCATCGTCTTCTGTGTCTGAGTCAGAAATTTGTTCATATTCATCATGCAACCCAGGTTCTGTGTAAATGGCCACAAAAGAAATTATAGACCAAGTGAACATTAACTCCATGCATGTATGCATGCAATTATAGGTGCATGTATGCATGCAATTATAGGTGCATGTATGCATGCAATTATAGGTGCATGCACATTTCAGTTCACACATCCACCTTTAGTTTTAGGGTTGTTTCCTTGAGAAGATTTAACGATATCAGCCCATGACTTTTTTACTGGGTTATGTTGGTCTTGACCTGTTTGAGATAGTGGCCGTGGAGGCAATGGCTGATCATCATGTGGGGATTCTGACATCAATCCTTGTGTTGCCACTTCAAATTTGGAAGTGTGTTCGTGCAAAAAAGGGCTTGACTTATCATCATTTTTTATTGCTTTCCAAATTGAGGATTTAATTTCTGTTGTTTTACGCCAATCGTATTTTTTTGAAAAAAACACCTGGTTTTTGTTCAAGCAATACCTCAAGTATTCTCGCCAACATCGATATTTTGACCCCATTCTCTCTTCAATTTTTAACAGCATGAAAGGATTTCCAACTGCCACAACTAGTGACCTTGCTCTACTAAGAGCTGTGTTAAAAACATAAGGATTGCATAGGCTTTTTTGAGGGTCTTGACTACGTCCATCATCTTCCAAAGGCTCACTTGTACTGAGAAAAACTGAATCAAATTCATGTCCTGCAGAGTTCAAAACAATTCAGGGTCACAGTTTGATTTAAGTTAAGTGGTGTATATAGTATGCATGCGCACCTTGTATCATGAAAGTTGGAAGCACGTTAACTTTTCTGTAGTACCCTTTTAATTTCTGTCTCATGATATTAACCTATAAATAGTATAAGAAATCATAGATTAATAAATTATTATCTATAGTAATTGGCGTGTGGTGTGCATGTTTGCTGACACTCACTTGAGTACGGGTTGAGGCAATCGCACAAACTTCAGCAGTATCATTTTTTAATTTGTCATTGTAAAAGAAACGGATTTGACTTATAATGGCATCAGCTTCAGCCTCAAAACTAGCCTCCTGTGGAGCTCTAG
The DNA here is from genome assembly GCA_036873525.1 of Chalinula nematifera. NCBI lineage: Eukaryota > Metazoa > Porifera > Demospongiae > Haplosclerida > Chalinidae > Chalinula > Chalinula nematifera. The sequence continues at coordinate 9,585 of JAYJLX010039211.1, forward strand.
CCAATCGCTCGATATCACAACAATAGAACACCAACGGAGATTTCTTTGAATTTGGGTGAAGAGGAATTTGAACTTTTTTGCAGCCAATGTTTTCAGAATAAAATAGCTTTGACAAAAATTCTGCAAGTTGAAAGTTGCATCGATAATTTCCATTCAAGATGTTGTATGGATCATGGTGATCTTCACTGATTTCTTCATATGTCTTCTCCAGTCGCTCCAATAAAGATAGTCCTAGACCATGTGATGCAGCTGGTTGCCCAAGGACCAACAAAGCTGGACCAACCTAGTATAAATAGTTATAAATCAGCAGCATGAAATTTATATTATAGAATGCATAATTTAGCAACATGCAACGCTGCACAATGTGCATAACATGGTAATAAAAGCTTATACCTGTTTAGTGTCTCCAGCAATAACTATTTTTGTTTCTTTTCCAGCAAGGCAAAGAGGGGCAATAGCCTCTGGTTCACGTACTTGCCCAGCCTCATCAAGAAAAACATGAGTGAAGTGCCAATTTGCTTCTTTGATGATTGAGAGTAACTGAATTGATGTCATGTATGTAGTAATAATAACGAGGCACTTTTCATTTAAATATTGACCATTAAATACAGCTTCACGAAAATCATGCAAATTTAAAAAGAAGGAATTGAGCTTGGAATCTTTTTGGAAAGTTCCCCGAGTGATGCGTACTATTTTTGCCTCAGAAATCTCGTTTTCTTCTAGTTTTCCGAAGTAATCATTGATGTATGTCTGGATTGAGCCTGAATGATGAGCACAAATTAGAATTCTTGTGCTTGCGTTTTCTTTCACACTTTGTTTGATTAGTTCGTATGCTGCTCGTGCTAAAATTCTGGTTTTCCCTGAACCAAATGGTCCCGATATAAGAACAGGAAATTGAGGGGACATTGTTCTAATCGAATTTAAGGCGGAAAGTTGTGCTCCATCTGCAACATCAAAAATTTTTGGAACACCATTAGATAAGTGTTGACAGCTGATAATCTTTGACTTGCTTAAATCAAAGATCTGGTCACGTTTAGGCATTATTTTACGAATAATGAATGGTGGAATGTTAACAACAGCTTTGTGCAAAGTATCAAAAAACCCATGCTTGACTTCAAACTCTATATGGCAAATGTGAGAACCACTTGCCCCACCAAAGGATTTGGCTAACTTTTCAGCATCGTGTTTCCACAAAGATACATAAAAACACTTTTCAGCATTTGAAAAGGAAAAATTGCAGCTTAAGATGCTCGCTTTGCAAACTTCCTCATAGTCAGTTCCATGCTGACTACATTGAACAAAAAAAAGACCTTCACTGGACTGTGTAGCATATCCAATTTGATTGCTAGTCATGCCCTTCAGTATACCAACATTCTCAAGTTTTTCATATGGTAAGCAATTCAATTTCTTGACATCCACTTCTGACAAAAACTCGAACTCATAAGTACCATCACATCTGCAAGTATATTAAAAAATATTATAATGAAGCTGAGCCTGATCATTATGCCATTGGGTTGTTCACTTAAATTTATACCCATGCATACATGCACATACCATTAATTATAACTCATGCTATTTGCTTGAAATTGATTTGGCAACTACCACAATAGTCAAGCATATCACGCTTTGTGCAAGGCATCACATGCCAATTTTAACTGTGGTGAAAAAACCATGGTGTGCACTTAAGTGTAAAAAAAAAGCTAAATTTAATTCAATCCATAGGATTTTTCATAAAAAAAAAAAATCCGGCTAAATAAAGGTTTGCGTATAGTGTTTGTTGTCTGTCAAGTCGCATATCAGCACTATATAGCTATATATAGCACATGAGTCAAACTAAACAACCCACAATGCAATTAATTTTACCTGTTGGTTAGTATATTAATATGTTCCATTTCTTCGAAGCAAAGGAGATTATAAAACCTGTCTTGATAGTTGTCAACAGTCAATTTGGCCTCTAATGCTGCATCTTCCAGTTTGGTCCTTTGAAGTCGCTCAGTAAACTTTAGTTTCCATTTATTGAACTCAACATAATTCTCATTTCGGTTAACAACAAATCGAATGATTTGCTGCTTTGATTCCTGATGATTCAAGTGTCCTTGACTCAGCAAGCCCGAAGCATGAGGCAATTGACTTGGAACTGGAAGTTTAGCAGTAAAATAGGACTCAGGAGATGAATTATAAATCTATAATAAAAGGTATGAGATGAACAATTTAAATGGCACCCATGCATGCAATATTTTTTACTGAAATAATGTATACCTGTGGCCATTGCCGTTGTATTTTATGGTGATGGAAAGCATTTGTTGGAGTATACTGTGGCAACGTGGAGAGTGCTTGAAATGGTGAAATGGCACTTGTATGATAGGAAGGTTCAGTGAAAAGTGTTGGAAACTTCGTTTTATAATCAAAGTAAAAAAAAAATGAAACAAATCGGCACGGCAGTTACAACAATTTTAGCCTACTTGTTGAATGAATTGGTGGCTCTGCTGATGCCGCTTCTTTGCAGCTATATATAACAAAAAATGACAATAAATTAATAGTGAACATATACACCAATAACATACCATGATTCATTTTGTTAATTTCCCAATTCCAGGCTAATTTTTCAACAATACTATGAGCATAGGTGCACTTTTCTTTTCGGCAACGTTCATCTTTATTGCACAAAGCAAACCCACGTGTGTAATTTGCCATCCAAGGTAAAGGTCGAATTTGAACAAGCATGTTCTCTTGGGCATCCCACCCAGCATATACCATTGGATATTTTCCATCATGCAAGTCTGGATCAAGGCATGGGGTAGCAATTAGATTCAAACTCTCATATGGTGCAAACACTAAACATTCTTGGCAAATATTGAATATTCCTCCTGTGAAAAAAGAAGCAGTGGCATTCATGTGCATACATGAATAAATAATATACTCGTTAATCGGTATAGTACTGTATCATAGCAGCATGAAATTCAATTGGCTGCTTGATCATACCTAGTTTGTGTGGATTTGTAGAACGTTGAAATCTGGAGGCTTGAATGTCATGATAACCACTAGAAATTTCTATAAAAATATAATTAACAAAATGTGACATCATTCATGCAGCAGATAATCTGACTTTAATAGCCGCGGCCTGCATGCATGACCTGTATACCATTATACATGCAGTATCGAGTATGATGCACGTCTATTGCTAGAATTGTATATAGGCATGCATGTCCCACATATTGCCTAAATGCATATAGCCCAATGCATGTGGAGACGCTTGCACCTGAAATTAAGAAAAGCCAGGTTATATGCATGTGCGAATATGGACACTTTAAGAGTGACAGACCGCCCCAAAGAGTATGCTGCATGCAATATTCCATGACGCGAGTGCATGTTAGCAATTAAGTTACAGCAGCATAGCCTGATGTGCATGTATTAATATTGAACATCCAACTGAAACACTTTTAAAAGAATTAAGCTTAAGGGTGTGGCTACTTGCAACGTGTGATAGCAAATATGAATGGATTATATGCTTAACTACCAAACATTTAATTCACTCCATTTATAGTATAGTTACCTGACTCAGAGCCAAACTGCTGAGATTTTTTTGTAGGTGATGCAGACCCTGTAGCAATTGAAGTTCCCATTCCTGAGGACTCATCACTGTCGATTGATTCTTCATCAATTTTTTTCCCCTGCATAAAAGAGGTCATGTGATAGTGATATTGAAAAAAAAGGAAAATGCGTTTAAATAAAATGTGTAATTGCGACAATAAGGCATATGGCATGCTGGCATGTAGTTTACTTACCGTGGCATCACTATTTATTGTATAAAAATTATCAGCCTCCACTTCACCACATCTGATGCTGCATATCTTCCATTCAAGCCTTAAGAGCTCATTGTGAGTTGTTTCAGATAAAGGAAAAAGTTTTTCAAAACACTTTGGAATGAGAAACTCCAGTTCAACGCAGCCATCTTGAACTGTGGTCAGTATCAAAGCTTCTGGGCTGATTTCTAAAATTCTTCCAAATGCTCCACAAATCGTAATCAATTCGGTGGCTTTGAAATTGCGTATGTCCTCACTCATTTTAACATAAAATTTTGTGAAACCATCCAAGCAGCGGTTTGGATTATGAATAGATGATGGCACTTCATAAACATATCGCTTGAGATAATCTTCTAATTTCTTTAGGTACATTTCTAGCAACTTTGCTTCATTTTCTTTGCCATACCTTTTGACAAGCTTTTCTAAAAGGTGATAGTTAAACCACGACCAAAAATTAGCCATTAGGCTGAACAATGCACTCATATTTTTAGCTTCAGCTATTTTATCCAGAATTGGGTTAAATAGAAGTGACTCATCAATAGAGGTAGTTTTCAGCATTTGAGCTCGAGCTTTAACAGATTCCATGCTGGATAAGTACACTTTTAACTGAAGCAGCTCAACATTGGTACTTCTCTCAAAGGAAATGGCAATTTCAGATGCAAAGAAAGCAAACTCCTCTGCAATGTCATTTGCATCCTCAGTAAGTCGAGATATCAAATGGATTTGCCTATCAGGCGTCAAGCTTGACGTATCTAGCAGGGGAAATTTTTCTGACTTGCCAGGATTTTTACAGCCCCCTCCAATGAATACATCAATACTGCATTCTCCACAACCACATAAAAATGTTGTTGTGTCTTCACTCCCTGTTCCGCTGGCATTTGATTTTTGTTCATCATCTTGAGATTCACCACCTATATGTATATGCATTCTATATATAATAATCATGCATATATATGAATGATAGAAAATAGAGTCTATATACACATCACATATAGCACATCACTTTAGTGCAGGCCATGCAAAGCATGCAGCTCCTCTTTGTTTTGATTGGTCGGAAAAGGGGGAGAGGGGGCTGAGGGGCAACTGCATGCCTTTGTGTGCCCACTTAGCTGACTATATATATACCCCTTATACGTACAATAGTCACTAAACTAGCAGAATGTAATTGGGGCGAGCTTTTAAATTAATGACTATATGGTACACTTTTCAGTACTGCATGCATGCATGTGGAAATTTTGGTGGTGGTTTGCTGACTGTTGGTAATAGCACTGAATTATATTGCCATGGCATCAAAGATAGAAAAGCAGCTAGATCTATATAGTCTATACTTGTGCTGTTACGTACACTCATGCAGGTTGTCATTAGCTAAGAATTCAAATAGCATTTAGTATCCTGAGCATGCGGCTACTATATTATAGATTATTCCATTTGCATACAATTTGATCATAGATTTCAAAGTAGAGAATCGTGTTGTAGTCTACTGAAGCAGATCTATACACATTACTCGTCAGAACAGCTTTTGTGCTGTGCATGCATGGCATCAACGGCCTGGATCTCAACTGGGATGGACAGCAAGAACGTTAACCTCGCTCGGCAAGAACTGAGACTGACAGGCTGGCTGCATGGAATCCGAGCTTGCTGAATCCGCTATAGCTGTCTGCTTTTTGATGATATAAAAAAGTTAATACCTAGCTGTACATGTTCTTAGACTTAGGTTGGTTTAGTATATAT